>JAAGNO010030636.1:5151-52396 GCA_033439905.1 Ceryle rudis
GCTTACATCCATTCCCCCTTGTCCTATCACAGGGCACAAGTGAGAAGAGGCTGTCCCTTTCCTCTTGACACTCAGCCTTCATATATTTATAAACATTTATTAAATCCCCTCTCAGTCTTCTCCAGACTAAAGAGTCCCAGGTGTCTCAGCCTTTCCTCATAAAGCGTGTGTTCCAGTCCCTTCATCCTCCTTGTAGCCCTCTGTTGGACTCCCTTGAGTAGATCTCTGTCTCTCTTGAGTTGGGGAGCCCAGAAGTGAATGCATTACTCCAGGTGAGGTCTCCCTGGGGCAGAGTAGAGGGGGAGCATAATCTCCCTGTATCTGCTGGACACACTCCTCCTAATTCACCCCAGGATTCCTTACCTAAATCATAAGAGAACTGGAAGGCAGTAAAATGTATTTGCATTAAAAATTCCCATGCTCTGTCAATTTTATATAGAAGAAGCACCCTTTATATCAGAAAGCATATGGTGCTTTATTTATGAAAAAAATAATTCCATTACAGGAAAAAAAATTAGTCATAAGGCTTCGCTATTTGTTTAACTTGAATATGTTATTCAATATGATGTGCAAAATCACAGGTACTGTGTGGGAAACCTTTATTTATTTATTGGTTAAAACCAATAAATAAAACCATTTATTTATTGGTTAAAACCAAACCTTTTGGTCTGAATAGTACCCATAAGAGCTCATTCTAAATTTATGTCTATGATCAGTTTTTGATAATCACATAATGGTTGTTTACCTTATTATAATAACTGGAAAGATTTTATGCCATGAGATAACCATTATCATCACTTCTGTACTTTTGTGCATCATGCCAGTGCTAGAATCATAATTTGTCATGATTTGACTGACATACACTCAACTAATAGGAATCAAATAGATAGAGAGATAAATATCTCTCTCTTCTCCATGAATAACAGGAATTATCACAATGATTATTGTACTGTTACAGGGTATACACTCTTGAAAATATATTAAAGAGTCTGTTGTTGAATTACTCTGTAAAATTCCTACAGAAAAGTAAACACAGTTTATTTTTATTCTGTCACTTTTTTTCATCTCTGATAGAGTGAACAGACCTTCTGCAACTCTCCAGGACAATGTAACATCCCTGTAAGAGCTCTAGCAATAAATTCCATAGAAAAAATGCACTCATGATGGATTTTAACTGAAATCCCTGTGAGAGGCAGTAAGTCGTATCTGGGAAATATGTGAATCCAGCTGCTGGTCTACTTAGGGGAGGGAAAGTGGCTATGCGGTTGTAAAGCTAAATTAAAGATTTCTGAGTGATGTGGAAGTTAGCAGTTTCGTAAAAATGAAACACAGTAGGGACTGGGATGTGTTCGAGGATTTTTTTACTTTACTAGTAAGAGCACTATCTGTATCAACAGTTTATATTTTCTACAGAAATGTTAATATAAAAAGGATCTTAAATACTCCAAGAGAGGCTTTAGTCTGTCTCAGGCTCTTTTCAGTGAGGTGTAATACCTTAAAGCTAAAACAACAATTCGAATTCTGAAGCATTAGCAAACAACAAAGAAAGGTCATGTTAGATAAGCTTAAGCTAATACCAGATGTTTCTAATGAATCTGTTGATTCATGTTCAGACTTAACTTTTCCACACCTGGGTAGCTTTCAGTGTTTGGAGCAAGACTTAGAGTCTTCTAACACAGTGAATGGCTGGATGACATTATACATAGATATTTGCTTCACTGCAGTCCTCCTTTGCTTCTTTTTAATAAATGGAAAATACTGCAAAGTATATAACAGCAGCAAGATGAAAGTTATGAACTCTTGATCAAGAAGTGATAAAGATTGCCTGTTGCAAATGGTGAGCATGTATGGATCTATCCCTCCTGTTATGGAAGGTTATAGCTATTGAATTGCTCACTGTTTTCTGTTAGTGAATCCAATAAAGACACTTGTTTGCCAGCTTCTCCCATGAGGGTCTCTGCATATTTTTAGGTGTTTTGTGCATCAGATTTGTGTCTTCCACTGGACAGCCCACTGTTGTCACTTTTTACCTGGAATTCATTGTATCTGCGTTGATATATTGAATAATATTTATTTATCAATTTATTTTAAATATTTCTTCTGAAGTATAGTAATATTCTTCACTATATTAAAATATTATTGGCAGGTGTCTATAGCCATGCTATAACAAAAGTAGCAAACATTTATCCATTTTGGTGGTGTTCTTAACAAATTTTCACAATTTCTGAACTTTACTCCTCCCTTAATTTGGAGGTCAAGAATGAAGTGCATATTACATGTCTTGCACATGAAAACGCATCCCACAATTAATACCCATATTTATTTTATTTATTTTTATCTCCCAATTATCTTAAGAAAACAATCGTTATAAAGAATAACACAATTCACACCTTTTTTTTTTTTTCAGAATGTTTTTCATATCACAAGTCTGAACAAAATTTCACAACCTTTAAAATAAATTATGCACATCTATTATTAACTATTTTTATTTTGTTTTCACCAGTTACCTGGTTTTGGATATAGTCAAATTACTACTTGCAGAAATAACAGCTGCATTGGCAGGCAGTGGAGAAGAATTCGAAACAAAATAATCCCACACTGGTGAAAATGCTTCTCTGGCTAATGTATAGTTGCCAGTCTGATAGGCTGCCTACAAAAATAACAACAAAAAAAAATTAGCAAGTTTCCATGTTCATCAAATAACTGAGTCCAATATGATTATAATACCAAGTTTTAAAACCCCCTACCCCTGCAATATAAATTTACAATTTCTGTGAGAATTTTCTCACCTATTTGAATAAAACACAAGCAGTAGCAATCTGATTATACTAATATTAGTTTGCCTTCAGAATTAGCATCAGAGAAGCTAAGGACTTTCTTGACTGTTAACCAAGGGTCTAACAGCCCTCTGTGGAACATTTTACAGGCATTGTGCTGCAGTTTTTGAAGTCATAGTATTCATCCAGGTTCATGGTACTTTTCCTAATACTGAAGAATGCCTTGCTGCTCTGAATAAAGGGTTGTAAAGAGAGCTGCACAGGGCTAGACAATTTCACTTTTCTCTACGCCACAATCTGCTTTAAATTTTCTTTATTAAGAATAGATAAAGTTATGATAAAGGTCTGACAGAGCCTTTGTTGCCTTTGACAAGACACTACAAAAATAATTACGAGAATAGTTGCATTTGATATCTGGTAAATTCAATCCCATTTTTTCATCCCATACTGTAATGACTAATAAGAGGATTTCTAGCACTTGGTCTCAATCCCAAAAATTAAAAAAAAAATAAATAAAAAAGAAGGAAGAAGTTAAATGCAGACTCAAAAAAACAGGATCAGGGATAAGACAACTAAATGAGATATACCTTTCCCTCAAATTAGAATTTCCAATAATTTTGAATTAAGAATTGAGTTACTCAAATATACCATTTGTTATGTTAAAATTGTGATTTGTGCTTATCAAGCTTTTTGCAAGCAAGTCCTGAGTTTTTACCAAAAGTTTTAGAGCTACCATTGAAAAAAAAAAAGTAATTACAACCAAATCAAAGTATGTCTTTATTATCAAAGACTCTATCCCTACCTGAGTTAGATAGGCTCGAACAGTAGTAGCAGAAAGAGGTGGATAAGCAAGGATTGGCTTAGTCGTTTCCCCAATGCCATCACCAATAAGTTTTCCATCAGAAGAATATGCTGCGACTGCAAAAATGTATTTCTCATTGGGATCTAAGCCTTGTATTTTCAAGAGGCTCTTCCCATCAGCTGGTATCTATCAATAAATTTTTTTCAAGTTACACCCACTGCACATATCAAAAACAAATCTCAAATTCTAAACTTCTAATGTTAATTAAGTTATTTAATGGTTTTGGATACAGTCAAAGTACAACTGAAATTAATGGATATGTCATGTTTCCATGTAATACAACATTCTTGAAGACAATGAGAAAACAAAGACATGACAGGGAAAAAAGTATCACTTTTCTCTAGAATGCAGTTGAGTATACAGAGCACATAATCTAAGAGAAGAGTTAAGTACCAGGACCTGGAGTTTCTCCAAGACATCCTTGTCAATTTGTACATCCACACTGTGAATGTGCATGCTTGCAGTCACTGAGTTAGAAATATGCTAGCCCAGAGCTGTGATTCCAGGCTCTCCTCCATACATGCCACATACATGTATTAGATATGGAAAGAGGATGTCTCAGGTTGTCTCAGCACCATTAACAGAACTTTGGAGTTTGTGAAACAAAAACCATATTTTCGAGATCTTCCCTTCATTTTTACCTTCAAATAGTTGTCCACCTACAGTTTTACCACCATGGCTCACTCCTAAAGGGCTTTTCTACCTTCCCTTCCATGACCAGTACAACTTACACAAATGGAAGCTTTAGGGTCTTGAAATAAAAAAGAACTGATACAGTGACTGAAGCACAACACAAGAAATGAGATCATTGCAAAGTAGCATCAACACATTGATCTTATTCAAATACTATCTAACCTTCACAACCCCATGCAGTTCTACAGGCTTGGGAGTAAGTGTCTGGAAAGCTGGCCGGTGGGAAAGTACCTGTGAGTGTTGGTCAACAGCTGACTGAATGTGGGCCAGTATTATGTCCAGATGGCCAAGAAGGCCAAGAGCATCCTGATTTGTATCAGAAATACTGTGGCCAGCAGGACTAGGGAAGTGATCATCCCCCTGTATTCAGCACTGGTGAGGCCACAGCTTGAATACTGGGTTCAGTCTGGGGCCTCTCACTACACAAAGGACACTGAGCTGGAGCATGTCCAAAGAAGGGCAAAGAAGCTGGTGAAGGGTCTAGAGCACAAGTCTTATGAGGAACAGCTGAGGCAACTGGGGTTGTCTAGGCTGGAGAAAAGGAGGCTTGGAGGGAGACCTTATCATTCTCTACAACTACCTGAAAAGAGGTTCTAGTGAGGTGGGGGTCGGGCTGTTCTCTCAAATAACAAGAGATAGGACAAAAGGAAATGGCCTCAAGATGCATCAAGAGACATTTAGATTGGCTATTAGGAAAAATATCCAGGGAAATGGTGGAGTCACTATCCCTGGAGGTGTAGATGTGGCACTTAGAGACATGGTTTAGTGGTAACCTGGCAGTGCTGGGTTAACAGTTGGACTTTATGACCTTAAAGGTCTCTTCCAACCAAAACAATCCTATGATTCTATGAACAACAGAAAACTCTTCAAATGCTGGGGGTGAATCTTGAACCAGAAGACCAGAAATTAGTGTTAAACAATCTGTAGTATCCCTTTAGAGCAAGCTTCTCTCATGTTGACAAGACGATAGATCATTTCACCACCAAGAACCTTTTCCATGGAGCAGGCAGATAGTGACTTCACAGATGAGCATTTTGCAAAAGTATATCCTAAAGCAACCAGAAGTTCCATTGCTGAAGCATATGGTTAACCTCAGGTCTGTGCACCTCTAGTGCCTGCCAGAGCTAAGACAATCAGTGGCTTGGATGGATTGCAGCAAGGTCACAGAAAGAACAGCTAGCAGTGGGGTGCAAGTCTCCAATGAAACACTTGATTCTCCTGGAGCAGGATAGTATATTGAAACTTGATTACTGGACATCACAGGAAGCATGATTCTCTGCATTTGATAATATCAAGAATAACATCAAAGCCTCTATTGGCAGTATCTACACTCTACCTGCTCTTTTTATACACTTTCCTTTTTGAGGAGGAGATAGGGGGAACAGGCACAAAGGGAAAGATTTTCTCTCCATCAAGAGAAATCTATCAGTATAAAGCTTGCTCACAAAACCAAGTTGGAAACATTGGGGAAAAGAGGTTGAGATCATTCTTCTGTCTCAATGCAAAACAGTCCTACCCCACAAAGAACAGAACTTCTAATGAAGATTTCCAGATATAAATATGATAACTCAGGTCTGAGACTACAGCAAAATTTGCTGAAGAATACGTGCTAAAGCTTTTTTGACCCTTTCTTGAAGCCCAAAATGCAGAGTATTTGGATGGATCACAGTTGTCATTCAGGTGGACAATACTATAGCATGCATAAGAGAGAAAGGACAAAGAAACAAGTGAGAAACTGAACTCTTTCAGTCTGAATGGGAACATCAAAGTGTTATCCAAAGGCAAAAAATAACACTAATACAAAACAAACGAACAAACAAATTCAAAATAAAACATCACATTGTAGTGAATAAATAATATAAAAGCATACCGACACAGTCATAAGTAATGAAAGATGTGTGGGATGACTTAATGGACAGCATGAAAGGGAAAGAGTATGAACCTAGAAGTCAATCATCTCTGAACATGAAGGTTACTGAAGGAGCTACATTATCATGCTGCCAGAATTAAGTAAGATAAGGTCTTGTTAAGAAGAAATAGTTGATAGAAGTTGCACAATTATGAAAAATATTCAATTTTATATCTTTTTAGAGTTTATCTTTTTTTTTTTTTTAATCCCTGGAAAGAGCAGCATCTGGGATGCACTCTATAAATACATCATGTACTTTATTTTCATATTTCTTAGATGTCACTCAAAAAAATGAGTTATAACAGAAGGGACAGAGACTCGTCTAACATGAAGCTTTTCAACCATTTAATTCATTATTCAGAAAAGGTTTCTAGAACATTTTTTGGTATGTCTTCATACTATCAAAATTTCAGTTGCTTAAAATAAAGATCAAAAGGTTTGTCAAAGGCTTGGCCAGTTACCCAATTTAAAAGCGTCAGTTGTAAAGTTGGGTTTTTTAAAGGAAGAGAGAAAGACTTAATGGAGTTTTACCTCTGTCTTACCTCTTCTCCTGTATTTTGAAGTTTATTGTTATTTAACCTTACTTTCATATTACTTCCTCCAGCCACAGAGCCCAAAATACTGTACCATGAAACCTTTGAAGAAAATAAGAACAAAATGAGTTGATACACAATAGTATTTCCAACTCTCGCCTAATGCAGAATGTAGTAATTTTGTGACAACAATCTCTGAAAAAAAAGAAAAAAACACCCAATCACATACTTATAAAAATGTATAGTCTAACTACACTAGAAAAATTAATTAATTGATTTAGCTGGAGAACTAGATTATACTACAATGGCAAAAAAGTAGATGACCCCCCATCCTATCTCCTACCTTGAGCCATCCTATACCTCAAACCTATCCCAAAGAATCAAATTCTATAGGTCATCCTGTAGATTTAAAGTCATCTAGATCTGTTATTTGATCCTTATAATGGTATTCCTCTGAAGTGAACATCAGGTTCTGATCATCAAACTGTTTGAGGACAGATCCTTAAAAGCAGGCAACAGAAATGCAGATATGAAGTAATGCAGTAATATTTTCTAAACAAGTCACGTTCTCAGGTCCTATTGCAATCAGTGGTTTTTTTAATGCCATCAAGATGCTGATAATTTCATTGGGCAGATCATCTACACATTTCTGTATCTTACACCAAGGAAGAATGTGAGTATGCATTTCTGGATCAGTGTTCTATTGTGTCCACTGCGATCAAACAAGGAAACTAATTTTGATTTCAACTCTGCAGAACAAGGCAGATGGATTTTAATAAGTTACACATTGGATGAACTTCTCTTTCATTAAGCTTCTTCTACTAAAAACTTTGCTAAGTATTTACTTTCAGTAGACATTTAAAGAGATCTGAGGTTTGCCGAAGACGTTATTTTTCAACATATAAAAATCTGTACGATAAATTGTTTGTTCTTCCCGTAATACACATGATTTGTCTTGTGATGAAATCTGTTTTTCTGAAGGACATACTGAAATAGAAGAGATTATTTTCAGCAACTTGAAGATCAGGACATTTTAGAGACACTAGTACAAGAAATATATATGTCTAATTAAATCCTAAGTATCCATTTCCAGTTAATAAGTTTTTCAGAAAAAATAACTTTGATGTCTGCTCAACAGCTATGCCTATCTTATGAAAAAAATTCTTCTGGATCAAATAATAATCATCATCATCATCATAATCTTGCACCATCTAGTGGTGCAATATGTTACATTCACTCTCCTGGATCAAACAACATGAAGTATTTAACACTTACTAAAATAGATAAAATGACAGACTTTAAAGATACATTTTTTTTTTTTTAATATTATGTTCATTAAGGGTGAAAAGGAAGAACTTTTCCCTGATTAACTTTGTTGAAATTGACTAATCAAACTGCATTAAAACTGTAAGTTATAAAAGTGTTCACAGAAATATTCTTGCCACTATGAATAGGATTTGAGTTTCTGCTGGGTTTATACACATCGTTATGTTGAAGATGTTTGTAAAATCACTATGAAAATTTCTCTCTCACAAAAACCACAGATAGTGAATTTTTCATATTTCAGCCTTTCTGGACATAAGGTGATTTGGAACAGTCAGCATGGTTCTACCAAGGACAAATCATGGCTCACCACCATGATTGGCTTCTGTGACAAAATTACTTGCTTTGCAGAGGCGGGGGGAGGAGTAGATGACATTTACCTCAACCTTAGCAAGTATTTTTTTTTCAACAGCCTTTCCCAGTATTCTTATGTTCAAGTTAGGATCACACAGCATGGGGAAGCAAATAGATGAATGGGTAAAACAATAGTTGGAAGGTCAGACTCAGAGAGTTTATTGTTTGTACTCCACCTGGAGGTAGAGTAGCAAGTAGAACACTGCAGAAGACTATCTGTGGACCCATCCTGTTTAATACCTTTAGCAATGACCTGAGGAAAAAGTGAGCACACACTCAGCAGGTTTGCAGATGTTGACAAATTGAGGGAAACAGTTGACATTGTTAAGGGCAGAACTGCTATTCAGAGGGACCTAGAGACAAATGGGCCAACAGGAACCTTGTGAAATTTAACAAGGACGAATGCAGTGTCTTGCACTTGGGAAGGAAGAATCCCTTGCAATAATATACACTGGGAACTGATGGGCTGGGGAGCATCATTAAAAGGATCTGGGTGGGGGTCATGTCAGACAACTAGATGAACATGAGCCAGCAGTGTGCCATGGCAGCAGAGCAGCCTAGAAGCATATCATCTTGAAGAAGCCTACATCTTAAACTTCATTAACAGAAGCAGTTAGGAGACTAAGGAATGTGATTCACCCCCTCTGCACAGCACTCATTAGACTCCATCTAGATACCTTAGCCAGTTTCCCTTCTGCCCTCCATTATTCTAACAAGAAATGTTGAACAACTACAGTGATTACAGCAGAGGACCACCAAGATGGTTGGGAGCTGGAGCACTAGCCCTGCCAGAAGAGGCTGAGAGAGCTGGGCTTATTCTTCCTGGAGAAGACATAGCTTCAGGGGACCCACCAGGAGCCTTTGGGTGCCTGCAAGCATGGGATGAAGAGGATGTAGCTAGGCTTTTCACAGTAGTGCATGGTAGGAGGATGAAAAGCAATAGACCTAAATTGAAGCAAGAGCAATTCCAACTGTACATAAGGAATGTTCCCCACGAACAGGTTGCCCCAGGAAGCTGTTCAGTCTACATCTTGGAGGTTTTCAGAACTAACTGGACCTTGAGGAAAAGCAAGGTCCTAAAGCCCTGAGCAACCTGGTCTAATCTCACAGCCAATCCTACTTAAAACAGAAGGTTGGACTAGAGACCTCTCCTAAAATCCCTTATGATCCGAGTAGTTCTGTGATTCTACATGTTTAACAGAAGGCAGATTTTCCCACCAGAACTATGGCACTTTAGCACTCCAGCACTTCATTAACAGAGGCTTCAGCCTGGTACCTTCTTGCATACATGCAACAGCCCTGCATCTCTTCAGAGGGCAACTAGGAGTATATCAGGTCTTAAGCAAAAGAATGAGCTTCCCATAAGTAGAATGAATGTTATACAACAGAAGTAATAAGCAACATGATGCATGAAATGAAGGAAAGTTTCATGAGAATGTGAAGATGAAAACAGTGAGTAACAATTGAATCACAGTGTACGGGGGAAGCATACTTAATTAAGTTAGAATAACACAATCTTCTCAAGAACAACAGAGAAAACTGTGATGGTATAGCACTTTTACTCTCTTGTGTATTGTTTAGTTATTTCTTACACAGTCATAATCAAAATCATTACCTGAGTATCTGAAGAAAATGGGGCTGGTTTAAATGTCATGGAGCAATGTGATCGAGAAAGTAACAAAGGCGGAGGAGGAGTCCTGCTTTTTCTCTTGCTGCTCACAGCTTCTTTGAGACTGTGATACAATATACTTTGTTCAGCTTCAACTTGCTCAATTAAAGTTAGTGCATCCTATGATTTAAATAAAAACAAAATTAATAACCTGTTATAACAATCAGATGGATTTAACACTTACAAATTGTTTTCAAAATGACCTAACAAAAATTCACTGCTATGTAGAAAACTTTTCTAGATTTTTATATCACCTTACATCCTAAATTACGATGAACAGTACTCTGTGTAAGCCTTACATATGTAGATTAATTTCACAATGTGCAATAGAGAATGCAGGTTGCATATGAAAGAAGCTGACACATATCTAATTTTGGAAGAACCTATAGGAAAAAAAAAAAAAAGAGTGATCACAAAGAATGCTGATTAGCAACTAGTGTTAACCAGCGATTAGCTCCAACAAGAAAGAAACAAACAAAAAAGTCAACTGCTATTTAGGAGAGAGATGGCAACCTGAACCGTGGAATTCCCAAAGGAGCTGTAGAAATGGTTAGGCTGACTTTCTCTATTTCTTTCCTCTATTTCCAGAGTAAAGTCCAGAAAAAAAAAAAAAAAAAAAAAAAAAAAGAGTGAGGAGAATGCAAGTCCAGAAAAAGTAGGGCTAAGCCACTGAGAGATGACTGTCCATCAGTATCTTCCAAACATGTGGGGATCTCCTACACATAGTAGTTATGTGGCCATTTCATTGGACATCAGAGTACATTTTTTTTTACTGGATTGAAAAGCAATTTGGTGTTTCTTCACCTTGTTTGCATTGTCAAGAAGAGACACTTAGCTTGGAAATTTAATATTAAGTATTTAGTACGTTTACATCTTTACTTCTGGCAGCTGCCCACTGCAAATCAAAACCAAAAAGGCTAGCTCCCACAGATGAAAACTTGAAGATGCCTTGGACAAATTACACTCTTTTGGGAGAAGAGATAGGATATATTCCTACAAATAAGGTTTTTCTTTAAAGCCTTTTAGTACCACACACTGGACCAAGGATTTAGGCTGAACCGAGTCTGAAAGATAAACTGCAAAAGAAAATCCCAAGTTATTGGTTATTCAGTGACAGATCTGCAACATTGCAACTTAACAGTTACTTATTTCCATCCTCATACATTTATAAGGCTATAAGAACAACCATGCCTGGTCAGATCACAGATTGAATATCCCTTGTATCTCATGTCCAAAAATTACAAAAACCTAGCAGAGATTTATATCGAAATAGGGAGCTAAGATTTAGCAGAGCCTTAATCACATCACGTAGCTAATCATTTGCATAGCCTCTCGCTTCACCCCACTCCCTTGCAAACACCCTGCTAAGAAATGTTTAAAGAATATAAGATAAAGAGCAAGTTGTGGAGTGACTCTTTCCCTCACAAAACCATTCAACTTTTGCAACTGGAAATGGGAAACTTCATTGCTTCCTTAAAATTATACTTCTTTATGATAAGCTGTACTATGATACAATTTTTAATGGAAAGAATCACACTCATTCTTCTCTGAGGACATATTTCTTATTAGTGCAAGGTTGGATAAAGAGTGTTGTGACTGAAGAGTGGTACTGCATGTCCTGTACTTCATTAATTGTAGAGCTTGGAAGATAATATATGTGGCAGTGTGGCCCAGAGGAGAAATCTTATCCATCTTATGGTTGAACCTGTGTAACCTGCCCTAGATTCTATGGTCCTGCTCTGGCAGGGGGGTTGGACCCAATGATCTCCTGAGGTCCCTTCCAACTCCTAACATTCTATGATTCTATGACACAAAATGTCACTATAAAAAGCCACATTTTGCCCTTGCTTCCACCACAGACTTGCCATGTGATAAACCACATTTTATCTCTGCCTCTGCCACACACTTGCACTGTGCTGTTAGCTTATTTGTATTAATTCAATTCTACAGCTGCCCAACAAGATCTACCAGTGCACACAATTCTATAGAGACTTGGATGTCCAACTAGAAATCTAGGACTGGAAAGAAGATTGAAAGAACCATGAGAAAAATTAAACAAAAACATTAAGGGTACACAGTAGCTCAAGTAGTTAAGCAGTGTGATGTAGATGAGTATACACTTATGATCCAGAAGCTTCTATACCTGGCCCAGAGGTTTACTGCATGAGAAAAGGTTATTTGTATGTTTCTCAAAAAAAAACCCAACCTGCTTTATGATTTTGCAGTGTAGTAAGAACAGACATATCATATGGTGTTGAATACAGTAGAAAAGACCAGAAGACATGAGTAATTCTATATAGACCTCTTGGATGGTCTATGATAAAAAAGATAAAATCCTCTACACAGAAGCATGAAAATAAAGGTCTGGTATTGCTGCTCATGAAGAGAGCACTGTCCACCTCAAGGAGGAAAATATATTGAGTATATAATTAAATATTTAATCATAGTACATACAAATATCAAAGAAGATCATACTAAGCTTGTCCAGGTAGTGTTAATTCTGACACTTCCTTGCAACTGGCTGCAAATGTATTATATTATTTTACCTACATATTCCTCTGTGAAAAGTGCACAGACGTAAAATATAGTGAAGGTCAGTATAATGCCTTTGCAAATGTTTGTTTGGGATAACCACACATTTCTTGAGAATTGCTTGTAAGTCTTCATTGGTGACTACAGTTACAACTTTCACACCATATCACAATATCTTATATTCTTGTTTAAAATACTTTCTCTTACATTATGCAGTGAGAATTGCATATTCCATTATCTGCTGTACAGGCTACAAAGAACTTTTATGCCCCACTGATGAGAAGGCAATTTTCATGGGGAGATGCTGGTACAAAGCTCAATGGAAAGACTCCCATAAATTTCAAAAGACTTTGAAATGAACCCCGGAAAAATCTACTTTTAGCCTCAATAAATTCCAAAATCTCCAACTTCTAAACTGTTTATTTAATAAGAATAATAAAAAAAAAAAAGTCCAAGTCATCATCAGCCAAAGAAATCTAAGATAACTTACAGATCTTGTAAAAAGAAAGTTGTTGAAGGTTGCAGTGGGGAAAAGGAAACCTGCATGACAATCTGGCAAGGCATAGGTTCATAACTGCAAAGTCTGAGTGATTAAACGTAGAAGGAAAGACTATATCTTCTTCTTCTTCTTCTGCATGTGTGTACAAAATTTGGGGATGTGCTTTTTCCTTGTTTTAAGTAACTTTATTCTTTCATCATAATTAAACTTCTGAGAGAAAATTTGACAACAGAAGTTAAAAGCATCCAATGTTCTTGAAGTTCCTTCCATTTTTCTTCTAGTTGTAAGATGGAGTAGTCCAAGTCTTAAATGTATAGAACATGAAAAATTGTGATAAAGAATATCTACCATAACATTTTTTTTATTACCTTCAGTAGCTGCCTTTGGGAAGAATCAGTTAACTCTTCAGGGAACTTCTGTACAGCCTTTTGCATCAAAAAGATTGCTCTGGATAGCTTATTCTTTTTTATTTTTCTTGTTATAAGTGCCTCTGTAAAGTAGATATTTTAAGACCCTTATAAAACAGAAGCAATAATTTGTTATACTTCTAAAATTGTAATTAGTAACCCTTACCTGTTAAATAATGGAAATCTTTACTAGTCTTCACATGAGACTTGCTAGACATAAGACTTCCATTATACTTTTGAGCACCTATGTGGGAAAGCAATAAATGAGTTATTCATCCTGATAACGCTATTGAGAACATTTCAGTAACAGGGCTTAATACATAGTGGTGTAGTAAAGCTCTGCTCCATCTCATATTCTTTTCTTTGATTAAATAAGAATTTCTTGGACTGATGATGTACTAAAGATATTCCGCACTCACATTTTACCATCTTTACTAGTTCTACTAACATCACAAGAAAAGAAGTATCTTGTTTCATCACAGGGAACAGTGCACAGTGCTCTGCAGTGTCAAACTAATACTAGCTTTCAATTAAAAAAAGAAAAAAGAAAAAAAAAAACAGGAATGGGAGACCAGGTAGAGTTTTTTTTCAGAAGGCATTTGACAAGAGTGGGATATCTGCTGACTGGAAAGAGATAAAGGACAACATCACAGGAGTAGAAATTCAGATTACAAAAAGCATTGAATAAAACACACAAGACATTCTCTAGACAGAAAATTATCAATACAGAAAAAAAAATTCTGCAGAACCTCCCCCCCAATTCTCCCTTACAGGCACTGTTACAGTGAATATTATAACAGAAATGCCACAGCAAACTGTCCAGAAATCAAATCCAGTCACTGTTAGCAAAGTTTAACTCCCATTGGTCAAGTAGAGATTAGAAACTAGTATCATGTGGTAAATCTAAATTCTGCAAATTCAGTATGTTATTTCTGTCTGTACATGGCATACAAACTGCCCAACATCAGCTCCTCCTCAGAAAGTAGATACTCCTGTATTTTGTAGTATTACAAAATACATTGATTAGAGTCTTCTGTTAATCTATGAAGACCTTTTAGTTGTACTGAAACCTACCTTGTGTCATTTTAAGAAGTTTCACAGCTACTCGATGTTGGGCTTGAATGAGCTCCAAGTGTAAATCCATTAAAAAACCATTATCTGTTCCGATCTTACCATTACCACATCCCAAAACAGAATGCAAATTCTGATCACTTGAGTCCACCTAATAAACAGGAAGCAGCAATTAAGTAAACAAACTTTTATTACTTAGCTTGCTACATTTATTTTGACATTGATATTATTGTTTCAGTAAATTGAAAAACACTGAAATTTGTGTATTATGCAGTCATTCGAGAAAGCATGGAAGGAAGAATGACTTGGAGAAAGCATGGATAATGGACAAAGAAAACATGAGAGAAAAGCCTGAGAATCAATAGGAAACTGGATTAATAATACATACAAAACTGCAGAGAAATTGTTTTATTGTGTTACCAATACACAAAACAAAGATTTTATTTGTGATAATATTTAGAAAATCTGAACTCCCTCAACATCAAAATTAATTTTAATAATAAGCAGTTGCAAGCAACAAATATGAAAAGTATTTCTGCTTTTATTTTATAGAAGAAATCTACAAATGATAATTATTTCCAAAAGAAAATGCCAAAAAAAACCTAAAAGAGTTTACAATTCATTACTGAAAGAAAAAATGCTATTAGTGCTACACAGAGATTTCTTTTTTTCTGTTCTATTCCTACATGGGACAGGAAGATGAGGTACATTCGATAATGCTAAGATTACTACTAAGTATGAAGAAAATATTAACTTTGTGTCATCAAAATCCCAGGTATTATTTATAGATTTTGCTTCAGTGTGGCTTTTGTAGACTTTACCTTTGTACAGCAGTTGTCAAATATCAACTTTCCATCTGGTATAAGGGTCATTAAGCGGGATGTGTTCATTCCATTAATTGCTTTTTCAAGACTTTCATAAGCAACTTGTAATTGTTCTGTAGGATTTTTCTGAAATGAAAACACATAGGAACACATTTTATTAGATAACAGCACTAAAATCTATAATAGGGACTATCTACAGTAAAGTGTTATTATTTTTACCTGTTGTAGTTTAAAGTCTGTCAAATAATCTTTACACAGGCACTGCACCCCATGCTTTCATATACTAATATCAGTGTTTTAAATTTCAAATCATTTTAATTAAGGATTTATTCTCCCTTTGCTCTCAAAACCCAATTTACTAATTCAAAGAGTTATAGCAGAATGAAACTGAACTTGAATTAAGTTGACAAACATAGTATTTATCAGAAGCAGTTTTTCAACTGTGTAAGCATTAAGACATATAATTGATAATATTCCTGCATCCCGAGACTAATGTGTGTCTTTTCTTCTAAATACGTTTTAGTAAGTAACTTTGAACTATTTGGAAACTTCTGAAAAGTGCAGAGCACTGAACACAGTGAATAAATCAAGAACACTCAGGATGTTTCATCTATTCCACATTACCCTTATAAAAACAAACAAGCAAAAGCAGATCCCCAAATATTTTCTTAAATGAAGCAAGGAGTAAAGTTTGTCTCATCTTTTAAAAAAGCACTATTAAACCATTTAAAGCTGGTACTATACACTAGCAAAAGAGTGTACAGTGGAAATCAGTATGATCACACTATAAAAAAAGTTTCAAACAATACTACTTCCATGTCACAGATTATTTAAAAAGACTAGGGAAACAATTTCAGATTTATTTAATTTGGAAAAAAAAAAAACCAAAAACAACCCTTTGTTTTTTCGTCTGTACTGGCATGATTGTGTGAAATCTGTCAGCTTCATAGAGCTAAATACAAACTTGTATGAAAAGCTTCAAGCAGAAATAACTGTTCTTATGCTATTCAAAAACACTGTATTAATGAAAACAAATTAGACATTACCATCAGTATTTCAGGCATATCACAAGTTTCATCTTGTGGAGAGGCACTTCTTTTTTCTTTTTTAAAAAAAAGAAAATGAAAAAGGAAATATACTTAGAAAATTTTAGTACCATTTAATTAGCTCTACTACTAACTTAAGAGTCTGGCAATAGTTCAGTTCTTCATTACGTGACTATGACAGGTAATTATGTTGTTTTTTGAATAGTTTTGGGGGTTTAAATACAATAGCTACATACACACAATTATACCGATTCAGTATATTATTATACAATAAAGTAGAATTTTTAAATGTATCCTATATTTCACAGCAACATTATATCCAAGCCAATGAAACTTGTGCTCATTTCATTCCTCACATTGATGCAGAATTTATATCAATTTTCCATTTTGAAATCAATTCAAATCCATTATCTAATTCACAATGGGTTTAATGCTAATTACACTTATAAGAGGATTATTAAATATGTGAAGTGATATTGTTATATTATATACTATTTCAATTTAATATTCCTTGAAGGGGTTTTAACATCCTTTTAAAGTTAATTTGGATTGTTTAAATTATTTTCTTTTATAAAGAATTAATCCAGAACTGTATTTTCCTTTCCAAAACAAAGAAATCAGCCAAAACAAGAGGAAGCCATTTCTTTGTTCTTGGTTACAGCCCTCCAACCTAACAAAATTTCATTTCTCCACAACAAATTCATTTTTTGCCCTTTCAGAAGGACAACCTACTAGTCAATTCTGTTTTCCTTGTGCCACTTCTGCCTGTGTATTTCTGCTTGTTCACTGTTTCTCATAAATAAGAAAATCTGTATTCCCTCAGCATTCATCCAGTAAAAAGACTCTTCTCAGCATAAATATATGCTTGAGTGGCTATTTATCAGCCTGTTTTGACCAATGGCTCCTATCTATTTGGCTTGGTTTTCCTCAAAAAAGACATATTTAAACTGAATGAAAAAGAATAGCAGTGATGATACAATGAGGATTCATTCAAACTCCATCAGAATGGTATGTTTTTCATGACACCACAAAAACCAATACCTATTCTACCTCTACAATGAGTAGTAGTGTCGCACAATTTTCTTACTTTCAAAAGAGCTAGAGGTATTGTCATTCCCTTCTGATTCTAGGTATCCTCTAAAATGATCCTTAAATTCTACTCTCTACTGTAAAGTATGTATGAGAACTATAATTTGTATTCCAAGATGCTACATCCACAACAATAGGGAACTTTTAGAAGTTTGTCTAATTATTCATATTGTCCAGCTTCAGTCACATTTTGGAAGGAAATTTGTTTAATGTGATTGTGGTTGCATTATATCCCAATAACATCAGCCAAGTTCAAGTTCAAAGACAATTGAATTCCTATACAAAAGTCAAGACTTGTGCAGGCAAGACTTGTGCACGCAAGAGATCCGAAGTTATGACCCAATAAAAGGAAAAGCTTCAGTATGACTGTAGTATTTCCCTCTTCTGTTTGGCCTGCCACTAGTCAACAGCAGTTGAATGGACCAAATGAGCCACTGCTTTCTGCCTAGACAATGTTCAGAGAACATATGACTGACCTGAGGGTACTCTGAGGGGACTAAGAGACATGTAGAAGACCTGTGGGGATGGTGATTCAAAATAGGGTTACTTCAGTAGAACTGAAATGTAAGGAAATAAGCCATAAATCTTTTGAAAAACAGGTTTCATTAGCTTTGATTATTCATGAAATTGTGTGTACAAAAAATATCATTCTACTCTCAACAATCTCTTTACAATAATTTTTGCATATGTATATATATATATTGAAGTTTTCAACTCAGAAAAGTTCCAATCTTGAAAATCATTCCTGTGAGAAAACTTTTGTTTTGTTGAAAGATTTACCTGCTTTTTTGTCAGATTTGCTTGTAGACTCAGCTACATTTTCCAATATTGCAGTTAGACATAAGGATATCTCAGCAAGCATTTTAACATTAGTGTCCGCTATGCTGCTCTTCTGAACTACTTCATTTAGTATCCAGAGTACATGAACCCACTAAAAACAGGAGGAAGGAAAAGAGAAAGAATTAAGACAAACAAATTTATGGAAGATATTGATGTATTACAGGGGTAGATAGGGTTTTGCACTCAAATTTTTTAAAAAGATTCATAAACATGGACAGAACTCTTTTCTTGGACTTTACTTCTTTTTCTGAATGTCAACAGACTAAGATGCTGAATTTATGCTGCTCCAGTGCCCCTATTTCTTCATACAGCAGATTTTTTTTTTATTATTATTATTATTTTTAAATTTTAGACAAGGTTTATGAATCTTCTATGAGCACATCTTTTATACCTTGTCATAGTGTGGTAAGCTTTCAAGCAGATGTGATCACTTGTCTCTTATTTGTCCCCATATCTTCCCACTTAAGCAGTATAAAAGAGACCTGAGTGCTCCTGTTGTACAGTTACTTTCCTCTGTGTGTACATTAACTACCTTCTGGTGATACTCTGAACAATTTTTCTATAAGGATCAAGGCCACAAAATTAAATCCCCCAGAAACTGTTTGCTTAGAATCAACTGGCAGCCCAGAGAAACTAATGTAAATTATACTTCAGAAGACTACATTTCACCAAGGACGCCTCTGTCTCAGGAAAAGTTCAAGGTAAGACCGTGATGCTAAATTTAGCAGTGGGCCAAATAGTATTGATGCCAATCTCCCTTCTCCCTTCTCTTAAGCTGTAAGATATTAGCCACTTTCTTCAGCTGATCTAGGGAACTTTCTTGAAATATATTGAAATTTTCTACAACAACAAATCAAAGGCTTCTTCTTATATCATGCCCAAATGTTTTCACTATTTTAGCTTCTTTCCAACATGGCCCACTGGCAGAGAATGGGTTACCTTACTGGGAACAGGCTAAGAGATATTTTGATACTGGCATACGGAAGCACAGTGCTTTCAGAATGTATATACAATTCACAATTTCAGTGAAGATTTATCTTCATTTTACTATAAGAAAATGTCAGACTGGATACCAATATTTTATCTTGGCTTTACTATAACAAGCTGCATTTATATTAAGGCAAATACACTATAATAAAAGAGTACTTGGTAAGCTTTGTATTTGTGGATATATTTTAAGTAGTCACTTCCAATCATTTGGATTTGTTGAAGTCCTGGTTTACACTTCTGCCACAAAAATATTATTACATCAAGAAGTATTTCTTTGTCAGGTTGGATATTCTGGAAAGAAAAAAACAACATAGTTGTAGAAACAGTATGGATATAAACACTCTCAAAACACTCAGTACATAAAGAGTCTCAAATTTGAAAAATTTGTAAATAAACTATTATAATAATTAACTTTCTTATAAGGGGTGACAGCATTTTAAAGGTTAAGAAATATTTAAGTAATTTCTGGTAGACCACCCGTGCTTTTCTTCTCCCAACCATAAAAGACATTTTAGATGTTGTTTGTTTGCTTGTGTTTTTTCTTTTTTTTTTTTTTTTTTTATTGTCAAGATCTTAAAAGTAACTTAGACAAGGAAAGTAGTGAGATGAAAATTACATAGGAGACATGAGCTATTAAATATGTAATTTAACGGGGGGGGACAGACAGGATGACAGCTTATTATAGTATGGTTTTTATTGCATTATTTAAATATTTGTAGAAGAAGATCAAAATTAGTAGGTTTAATTTTGCATTGACTGAGTACTTCCATGGGCTGTTGGTGCATCTCAGATGAGGGAGCAATGAAGAACAAGTTAACCAGAAAAAAGTCTGGAGTAGAATATCTAACAACTGAAAGAAATTTTAAAACGCATCTCTATCTTGTGAAGAGAATAATCAGCAGATTCAAAACTCTACTCAGTTAACCTCCTAATTAACACATTTGGAAAGGCAATAAACACATCTGAAGAGTGATTAAGGATTAGTCTGTATCTTTATTGTCATTTATACCAGAGTTGGACTAGTATCTCAGGTGCAATGAAACTCAAGCCTGCTATATCCACACTATCTGTACATTCATATGTGTATGAGTGTAAGATTTCAGGGATATTGATATTAAGAATTAAGGGGAGAAAAAGAAGTAAATCTAGATGACTTTTTGCTGACAGCAGATGATGCTTGGTGGCAGCAAGCTGTTAGATTGGCTCACCTATATCATGTAACTTCACCACCAGTGAAGTCTCTGTTAATCAGGGGAGAATTTCTTTCTTCCCTAGATAGAAAGGTACCGAGGAGATTTGTGGGAATGTGTAGAAGAACCAAGAGAGTTTATATCCAGGTAAACTCCATGAGACAGTGGTCATGTAACAAAACCTGCTAAACCTGCTGTCTAAAGGTATAAACTACCTCACAGGCAAGATATTTTGACATAAAATATTACACTAACACTAACAATGTGTGTGTCCCAGTCAAATTCAAACTGGGGTAATACTCAAATTATATCTAAATAAATTTTGCAGTTAAGAGATATGCCATTTTAGCAGAAGAAGGGGGTTTTAGGGAAAATTGGTCGTCTTTTGGATCACATGCTATTTTAATGTAAATGCTAGTGAAGATACTGCACTTTGTTTTTCCCTCACATCACATTAAGGGAAATCTAAGTTTGAGGAAGTAAACTAAAAGTGGTTACTCTGGCAATAAACCATCAGATCTATAATGGGATTATTCTGTGCTAGAGAATTCAGCACAAAAAATCCCACTCTTTGGTTTTGCTGTTTCTACTGCTTGCTTGTTCACAGTGAGAATTTACCTTAAATTGCCAGCATACTGGTGCTATAAAGGCACTATCATTCCTTAGGGTAACTGCTCCCATTTCTGTAAATGTTACACAAGTGTCTTCTAAAGCTGAGTGTATTTTCCCACCTAAATCTAATATACTTGACGATAAATTAAAACAAAAATCTTTAAACTATTTTTTTTAAAATCACAAAATTGATCACATTTCATAAGTACATGTTTTATATTCTTGCAGTCTGTTATCATGCAACCGATTCTTCTAGTTTTCAGTTATATGCATTCATTACAGATTATGTGATTCATTGAGAAGAAATGTCTCTAGTTCTGTTATTACCTCCTCAGATGCGGATACACAGGAAAACACTGTTGTTGCCAAAATGATAAGATCATGAGAAGGTTCCCTATGCTTCAAGGAAGCCTCTATATTCAATGTTTGTAAAAAAGGAGAAAAGGAAAGGGAAGATATTATTTCTGGTTATAAATCTGTGTTTGAAAACATCCGAGTTAACTGATTTACCAATTTATGCCAGTAGCTAATATGGTCTAGGAAATAGAAAATGCAAAGGGGATAGATATTCCCAAGTTTATTCACTTCTGTGAAAAGTGAGCATTTGTACTTTTGGAAACAAAGTTTTCAAGATGATTATAGGTTTTCAGAATGTCACAGAATTAAACAACACTTGGTTTAATAAGTATTTCTTGCTTCAGTGTTAAGAAATTTTACATAAAGAACTGACAAAAGCAAGTCAAACATGTCTGTTTCACTTTTTTTTTCTGAAAAGCTGTCTGGAAACATCCATTTATTTTACATCTTTGCATACAACTTGATGTATGTTTAACATACATCACGCGTTTCCACACAAATAATATGGTATAAAGTCATGTTTTGGCAAATGAAAAGTGGACAGAATTAATAGGTGCAGTTTCTCAACCGTTAGCTTTTGTTATAGAATACTACATGCACCATATTACAGAGTTTTTCAATAATAAAATTTCTGAAATGCACACACGTCTATAACTGAATATCACTTACTTCTAAATGTTTGCCCCTTTTCAGAATGATGAGTCATCCTAGCTTCTTTGGTGTTAGTTTCATTAATAGAAGAAACACGTTTAAATATTCCTGGAAATAGCAAAGGTTGCATCAGTGTAAGAAGTTTGAGTTCCCGTTAACCCTTGTCTCATGGAGGGTCACGTTGCGCTGAATTGAGAAGAAAAAAAAAAAAAAAAAAAGAAATTTGTCTTAAAAATATGTACTTTGGATACTTGTCCTTACTCTCATATGAAAAGGCTACATAAAGAATGTCTAAACCTGGATTACCTGAAGAAAATTAACAACAAATTCAAGAGCAGAATCAAACACGTCCCACTCTTCATAGCTGAAAGCTAATTTTATAAATTTTACAGCAGCATCTCCAGACACCCTCTCTTCTCCTGCAGTGATGACAAAAATATTTTATCTCTTTTATATATACACATATACTCAAAAGTTTAATTTAATAATTTAGGTATTGATAAATACAAAGATAAAAATACATTTGTTTTTGAACAGTCAGTGTAATCTTGAAGGATGTTTTAAAAGCTCTAGAAGATAGAAAAGCTTTATTATTTTGCTGTAATGTCTATGCTTACATACTACTTTAATAATATATCTGCAATGTCCTGTGGCATTCCCAAGAGGCTGTACATAGAGAATATCAAGGATCTAGTCCTTTCTGTTTCAGAAAGAGCCTAAATATAGGGATCATCCCATAATGACCCTTCTTACCAGACATATAATTTGTAAAAAAAGAATACATAGAAATGTGAACAATTTCTTGCAAGATAGGTGAGCATTTCTTATTACTGTATCAGAAAATGTGCGTGTACATGTAGCAAGTCTATTTTCTCATTCTTCAAGTTTATCCAAATCACTGTAAGGCAGAAAAGGGTCCTGGTCCTTGGAACTCTAAGCAAGTATCTTAGCTAATATACTCAGGAGTGTTCTGCAGTCCTAAGAATATGCCACAGTCATTGCCATAGAACCTGTACATGTGGACACTCAGTTAAAAGAAGTTAGCAATATTAATTTAGTAATAGACAGCTGTTCTCTTCCAAAGCAGCACAATGATTGGTCCAAGGATCTCAACAAGCTTACGACAGTCCTTCTGTTACTGCATCTGGCTTCTCTTCTGTAAGACTGTACCAAGACACCATTCCAGAATTTGGCCTTTGAATTATTGTTTCGGGGAATTAACTTATCTAGATGAACTGCTATGCTGAACAGTATGCAATTACAATGTTCATGTATGCTATTTAAATATTTGTGTTAAGAAAATCATAATATCTGTACATAAGCCCTTTTGAATGCCTTGACATTATACGTAAAAACAAGCATATCTCATGCAAAGAGGACAGCATCTTGCAGTCCCTGAACTGCTACTAATATGAAAATTAATTCTGCTCACCAAATATTTCTATTACTTGGTACAGAATCCTTTGAAAATTCAAAGCTAGTTTACCTGTTAGTATCAACTGCAGAAGGGTTGATGATGCATTAATTATACCAAAATGATTGGTGCAATGACTGCCTTGAATATCAGTACTGCTCACTCCACCTTTAATACAGACAATACATTCAATCAGTTTATATTGTATTTGACTTGTTATATTCCAATTAACCAGTAATCGTATCAAGAAAACACAATTTTGAAGTGTGTTTAGTCTCTATGTATTCTTTTATTAACAAACAATCTCTATATTCAGCCCAGACCCCAGCAAAAAGTATTTGGAAGGAATTACAAACCCGAGCATTTTTTACAATTTTTTAAATCTGAGTTACTTTCTTGAAAAAAAAAAAAAAATACTTGAAACATGGTGTGTTGCTGGTGCCTAGCTCCCAGATCCCCACTCAGCTGCTCTCTCACTTCCCCTCCTCAACAGGACAGGGGGAGAAAATAAAATGGAAAACTCATGGATTGAGAAAATGGTAGTTACTAAGAAAAGCAAATGTTGTGTATGTAAGCAAAGGAAAACAAAACAAAACAACACACAGAAAAAAAAAAAAAAAAACCAAACCACAAAACACAAACCAAAGAAAAATAAGACATTTATTCACTCTTCCCCCCCCATAGGCAGGTAGATATCCAGCCACCTCCCAGAAAGCAGGGCCTCAGGATGTGCAGTAGTTGCTTGGGAAGACAAACACCATGAGCACTAATGTCCCCACATCATCCTTCTTAGCCCCAGGTTTTATTGCTGAGCATGATATCATATTATATGGAGTAGCCGTTTGGTGAGTTTGGGTCAGCTTTCCCAGCTATGTCCTCTCCCAGCCTCTTGCCCACGCTCAGCCTACTGGTGTTTGCAGAGAGGAGGTTGGGAGAAACAGTCTTGCTGCTGTGCAAGCACTGCTTAGCAATAGCCAAAGCATTGTTTTAGACACAAATCCAAGGCACAGCACCATACGGGCTGCTCTGAAGAAAGTGAACTCCATTGTATTCAGAGAAGATATGCAGAAATTCCTGTAGAATTTTACTGATATAATGGACTACAGAGATCAACCAAGATTTTTATCTTAAATGTTATGAAGATAAGAAAGATTGCCTGCTTTTACAGGTGCTATTGTTACAAATTAAATATATGCCTTCAGGCAAGTTTTTTCTTTTATAGCAAAGGAAAAATAAATAAATAAAATGGAAGTCTGGGCTCCTCACCAACACTCTTTCTGCTTCTTTATGCTGTTACCTGAGAGGATTTCCAGGCCTGCAAAAAAAAGCTCTGAAATGACATCACGAATTTCAGTTTCATCAGGAACTGGTGGAGTGAGGTGCAACACACGCCTGCTACTATCAGAGAGAGCTTCCAGGATGGCAAGGAACTGAGCTGCAACACCATCAAACATTTCTGACAACAGCCGTTCTGTAGTAGTGCGAGGCCATGGCAACTATGTGGGAAAAGGTAATGTAAGCCTTGTAGTATCTAAATTGAGTTACAACAAAGCAAGGTTTCTTTCAAAACAGGTCTCAATCAGAAATTAAGTACATGTTTAAAATAGAAAATAATATACTGTAAAATATATCGTTGCTATGAATTTCACGCTTAAAAGGCATAGCAAAGCTTACTGCTAAGTGGGTACAGTACTTAAGAAGTGCCACAATTTCATAGCAACCACACACACTGCTGCATGGTATTTTACTTAGTTAACAATACATTAGAAATTATGAGTGAGAGTATTAAGGCCATGTAGTTTAAAGCCACCCAGATCTCGCCTCATTATGATACAGGCCTGACCATAACAAGCTAAGTTCTACACACTTTGCAGAAAATCAAAGATTACGATGCTCGGCACTCCAGCAAAAGCAAAACATTATTATATTCTCTCACTTGCACATTTCAAACAGCATAACATAAAAATGCAAGACAGAACACACAAAAATATATTTGCACTATTGACAGCTAAGAAATCAGAGCTCTATATAAGAAAATATTTTTAGTTTTTATTTCAATGTTCTGTTCACATGGTTACCAAACCACTACCAGACATAGTAAATCAGAGATACTGTACTTTAAAATGTTGTTTATAATTAATCAATCAACATTTCAGTTCTATTTCTTTTGCACTTTCCCCCCCCCAAAAAAAACCACTTTAGATCAGTTTTTAGGCACATTTAACTAGACAAAAATTTGAGAACTTCCTTCTTGCTTTGCTGGATCTACATTCTTTACATTAGCTTTCAAATTAATACTTGCAAACAAGCACAGATGTGTACCTGATGAAGAAAAGACTGATCTGTTCAATATCTGACAGCATTTAGAGTATTAAAGCTAAATGATTATTTTTGCTTTCAAATAATTTATTTATTGAGCGAGCCTCATCAATACTATACCCAAAGAACGAGGAACTATTTCTGCTGGGATGATCTCAAAAGTAAACTCAAAAGATAGTTAATATTGGATACTGATGGAGCAGGTAATCTAGGAAACCATTCTGAGGCACATGAAAGACAACAAAACCATCAGTAGTCAGACTGGATTCACAAAAAGGAAGTCGTGCTTGACAAACTTGATAACACTTCCACATCGAAATTACTTGTCTGGCAGACTAGGGAGGAACAGTGAATGTTGTCTACCTACACTTCAGTAAAGCCCTTGACACTGTCTCCCAGAACCCTCAGCACATTTGCAGATGACACAAACTAGGAGGAGTGGCTGATATGCCAGCGGGTTGTGGTGCCATCCAGAGGGATCTTGACAGGTTGATAGAACCTCATCATGTGTTCAACAAGGAGATATGCAAAGGCCTTCACCTGGGAAGGAACAAACCCATGCACCAGTACATGTTGGGGGCCACCTCACTGGAAAGCAGCTTGGCAGAAAAGGACTTGGGGGTCCCGGTGGACAAGGCCAAATTTAACATGAGCCAGCAATGTGACCCTGCAGCAAAGAAGGCGGACAGTACCCCAGGCTGCAAAACACAAAGCACTGTTAGCTGGTCAAGGGAGGGAATCCTTCTCTTCTACTGGTGAGGCCACACCTGGAATACTGTGTCCCACTCTGGGCTCCCCAATGAGACACATGGATATACTGGAGAAAGTCCAACAAAGGGCCTCAAAAATGTTTAAGGAACTGGAGCATCTACCCTATGAGAAAGGCTGAGAAAGCTGGGTCTCTTCAGCCTGGAGAAAAGGCGGCTCAGTGGGGATCTCATCAATGTATACAAATACCAGAAAGCAGGGTACATAAAGGACAGAGACAGGCTCTTTTCAGTGGTGCCTGGTGACAAGACTAGAGACAAAGGGCACAAACCAAAGCATTTGAAGTTTCCTCTAAACATCAGGAAACACTTTTTCACTTTTAGTTTGACCAAGTACTGGCATAGCTTACCCAGAGAGGTTGTGGAGTCTTCTTCCTTGGAGATAGTCAAAAGCTGACTGGACATGGTCCTGGGCAACCAGCTCTATGTGGCCCTGTTTGAACATGGTGCCTGGACCAGATAGCCTTCAGAGGTCCCTTCCAAGCTCAACCATTTTGTGATTGTGTGATGTGCATTCTCCTAGCAAAATAACTCCAGGGGAAATTTTCAACCTCTTTTATTAAATAAATCCTCTTCATGATGTTCTCAGAGTATAAAATTTCAAAGAAGTTACTTTTTTTTTTTTTTTTTTTAATTTTGTATCATTATATTCAATACAGCTTTTAATTTTTTTTGGCCACACTGTGGATTTGTTTTTATGAGACCAATCTAGGAGTCAGATCTATGCAAGCAGAAAGCAGAATACATCACATATATTCCAGGACAGGCTAGGCACAAATTGCATTTAAATACCTTTATTTAAATGCAGAGAGGAATGGCCATGTAATTTACTACTAATAATAGTTTTGTGCCAGCATTGTCTTGTCATGTTTAGAAAATAAACATTGCACTTGTGCAGAAGAACCACAAAGTGAAAGCTGACTGAAACTAAATAGATGAGACTAACTTGCTTCCATTTTTCAAAGTGATATAAGTACAAAACCAAATTCCACTGCATACATACTAGAAGAGAAGGAAAAGCTTTAATTCTTTGCTAGTCCAGCATAATGTGCTCTGCGACATGCTGTACTGAGCTCTAAATGTAACTGTTCTACCTGTTATACTACATTGTACATGTTTTATAATTAAAATAAGGAAATTGTTTTGAAAGTCAAAATGTTAGGCGAAAATAAATGTCCCATATTTTTGCCTTTACTTGACACAATAATTATTTCAGAATGTTTTGTAGGTTTACTAAAACAGTGCTTTCAGATTTTACGTCACTAAACAAATCTTGTAAAACAAGAAAAAGCATGCAGAAAGAAATATGAAAATTTAATATGATTCCTTCTTAAATAAGGTAATAAAAACTGTTGTAGCACATCTTAGAAGCAAAAGACTTTTGCCAGGGGAGTTCTGAACTGTGCAATTTCTGACAATTTGTTGTTAATTTCAGGCATTCAGTTTTGTCAGAAAGTCAAACAGACACTGCAGAACAAATTAATCACTGAAGATTTTTCAAGCTTCTGGAGATCAGATATATGAGATTACATCTATGTAACAGACATAGCTTCCTAATAACATTATGGGTGCTTGATGAGCAAAGATCTGAAAGCACACCAAGTTCCTAGTATCCTAATTGTTCAGAAAGACTTTTAGATTATCATCATTCTTACTGATTACCATCATACTTAAGTCTTCCAGAATCAACTGACCTTGAGAAAGCTACAGGTACCTTTATATGTGCAAACCACACATACTTGAACATGTTGAGGCTTGGGCCCTATCTTGGATAATGGGAAATTTCCAGTAAGTGAGGTTTGGAACAGATCAGTTGTGCTGTCCACACAGCTGTTTAATACTAATTACAGTTTAAGTCAATGACTTGAAACTGAAGTATCAGATAATCTTTTAAGAAGCTTTGATTAATAACTTATGTAACAGAAGTGTTCAATATAACCAGATCACATCTGTAACATAGTGGTACAACTGCATTATAATTTTACTATTAACCATAAGCAGTTCAAATGAGCAATCTCAGTTGATTCTGATAAGCCTTTCTATTACAGCTAAATTTCTTTTAAAAAGACAACGTATTATTAACTAATGACAAATAAATTATTTAATAAAAATTTTATCAATATTAAACTATTCTTTAAGGCAGAAAATACATCATACTTATTTTGAAATATTTGGCTTTTACTGTACTTAGTGCAGTACATGTTTTTATGTGTAGCTTATCCTACATTATTTTATGAACAAATTAGATAATTATAAACAAAAAAAAATATCCAGACTTAACCTATTCAGCTCTGAATTTTTTAATCTGTTCTAGCATCAGAGAAACGGTCACAAAGAACATGTGACTTTGTAGTATCTCTTTCCTTTAGCCTTTCAAAACAATGCAAAGAGATTCCTCAGTTTTGCCATTATATTATGAGGTACATATGTAACGGATCTATATCTACATCATGAAAATTAAATAATAATGGAATTTCCATCCAAGGAGACCTTGAGAAACTTGATGAGGCAGTTCTACGTGGAGAAGTGCCAAGCTCTGCATCTGGGGAGCAATGCATCTGTACAGATTGGAAACCAACTTTCAGAGTACCAGCACTGACAGAAAATATCTAGATGTTAAACTTAAGCCAGCAGTGTCCTCTTGTTGCAAAGAAGGCAAACTGCAGACTGGGTTACACTAAAGGAAGTGTATAGCACATAGAGAGGTTATTTTCTTCCTTTACTTGGAACTTATGGGGCTCCACCTAGAATACTATGTCCACTTTTGGGCTCCTTTGTGTGAGAAGGATGTTAAGAAACAGGACAGGGTCCCATGGAGGTCTACCAACATGATTAGGGGCATAAAATGTAAATAAAAATAGGCTGAGGAAGACATAGGCCAGTGAAGAGAAGGCTAATGGGTGCCCTAATAGCTGCCCACAAGTACTTGAAGACGACTTATAAAAGTAAGGAAGCCAAACTCTTCCGAGTAGAAACAGATAGAATGACAAGGATTAATGACCACAGTTTCAACTCTGGGGGACTGGACTAGATGACATCAGTTCAGATGACTCTGAAAGCATCAGGGATGACTTGCAGATTGGACATTAGGAAAAGTATGTTAATTAGGAGAGTAGTGCAGTACTGGAAGAGGTTATCTACATTCATTAGGGAGTCTCCTTCACTGAAGGATTTGAAGACAAAGGCACAACTGATTTGATCTATCATTGGAAAAAGTCATGATGCATGTGTATTAAGCAGAATTAAATCATGTATTCCTCACATGCAGGTAGTAAAAAGAGAAGGTTTATACAAAATGTTAGACTTACATTTTGCGCTTCTTTGAGGCTAACTCTTAGCTTAGGTCGAAAGTAGCATTTTGGTTTTCTTCTGGGTTCATATACTGCTCTCTTGAAAATCATTACTGACATCTGACACAAAGAAAAAAGTAAGTAAAAAAATTGTGTTACAAGTTCTGTTCAGAGAGACTGTAACTACAGTGATTATAATAAATTGCAGAATTATACCTTTACAGTGGCCTCTCTAAAAATCTTTTTAGTCTCCGAATTTTCCAATGAAGAACTGATATTTTCTAATTGCTTCAGTTCATCAATTTTAATTAGACCACGGCGAGCAAATGTCTGTCCAAAGTATTAAAAAAAAATTATGTTTTCATATTCAGTATTGATATTTCATGTTGTATCATTCTTTAATTCAGACAACTGCAAAGAGCTGCAATGCAATCCAAGTCATGAACAACAACCGAAAAACAAAAAAGAACATTTGCAAAATACCTTTTATATTTAAGCATGGGGACTGGCCACTACTTAATGCTAGCAATCTATGACTATAATTATATTACAAAGTACTACTGCATTTAACTTTGAACTGATTACTCCTTCACATGTGGAAACACTCCACTTTGCAGTTAAATTTTGGAATACAGGCAGAACTCTAAATACGTATGATCAGATAATAAGCAGAAATATTTAAATAAATATTTATTTCTCATTTGATTACATCTGAAATGCTAAGTATGGTAAATGAGGATACCTCTCCATGAATGCTGGCTTGACAATCAAAGTAACACTGACAAACTGCAGTATAAAGGGTGGCTCTCCATGTCAAATAATGTACAGATAAGAGTGGAATGGATGATTCCATACATATACTGGCCCACAGTAAGTATTCCAGGACCTGTATTGAAGAAATCCAGTTTCAGATTGAATGCATTTTAACCTATCTAAATATACTTCCTATTAGTAAAGGACACATACAAAGACAGGTAGGAAAAAAAAAAAGGTTAAAAAAAAAGTCACAGAAATAGTATTAATTTTAAAATGTTTTATTGACTACAAAGCATTCCTCCTACATGTTACTGATTTTTTTCCTATCTGAAACTGTAGGCAGGCATTATATTCTATCCTCCAAGCTACTTTAACCACTCCACTTGACTATAGCCTTGCTAGCATGACAGAGGTCCTGCTCTTCCCTCTCATCTGCTCTTGTCTTTATAGTTATGCCTCTTCTCTGTGTCAGCCCTAGTGTTACTTTTTATCTGTTAGTTTTCAACTAGATCACCATGCTTATTTGGAATGTAATGGAGCCTGCTTTCTTTGGTGACAGTCTGCACTTAGATTAACTTACAACCATGGAACTATACTATCAGCTCTTAACTTTAGGGCCAACATAGTCATTGCAGGAGTCTAATTTCAAGAATTAGTCCTACTAAATCGATTGAACATTATATTCTCCTTGTATTTTCTCTGGGTCAGCTGCTCCCTATGGGACACAAAATATGCACAACCTTAGTCCTAAATTAAGTCAATATACAGTTTTTCTTTTTGTCTTGATTTAAAGAATCTGAAATATCTACAATTAGTTCCTCTGTTTCCTGGATTGTAAAGGCCTGCATACATTAAAGAATATGTTAAATCACTTCTGATTTCAATAAAAGATGTTCAAAGAGAAGAAAAAAAGTTCCTGCTCAATTAAAGATTAACCAACACATAAGAAATTGTACTGAATTAAGGCTGTTCAAGATTTAGGAGAAAAAAGTAAAGCTAAGAAAAACAAAAATTGCATTAATAGTCAAAAAGAAAAGGGGAGGGGGGGAGAGGCCAGGTTATTTTTAATCAAGTATTTACAACTAAAAGCCTAGCCACCAGGTGTCAGTACATTTCTACATTTTAAGAAACAAAAGACCAGTTATTGGGACTTGATACAGTTGTCCAAAGAACAGCATCTAGAACACTCTGAAAAAAATCTAACATATCCCATTCCAAAGACCAGGAAGACATTATGCTCAGCTCCATTCCACAACTGACGAAGAAGCAGATTCACAAAGGCATGAGGGCTTAGAAATTGTCCATTTTGCAATCTAGACATTCTATGCCCTTGTCACAAAGTGCTGCTGTTGACAATGACAATGAAATAGAAAAGTCAGGGTAAGTCTTATGCAAAATACAGGTGTATTTTCCAGTCTTCCATAAACTTTTCAAAAGTTTCTGTTCATTTTGCCATACCTTAGCAGATTGACCTATCATCATCAAATGTCTGCATATGGTATAAATATGAATAGTACCTGCAAAAAGAAATTAAAACAAATTAAAAACACGTAGGTTTCAGAATCCTACATGAAATTTGTTATGCTAACCAACTGAAGCTTTTTCTTAGTTGTTATTTCCAAAGGCTGAAAAATAAACTAATTGTTTTTCTATAACTACTTTTAAATTAGAGAAGATGAAGCCATTACAGTCTTGGTGATAATAGCTTCAAAAATACCTACACAATGAAGTAGCATAATAAAAGAATGAAACTGTAAAAATGTACTATATCAATTTTTTATTAGGTAATTGATATAGAGAAAAATCTTATTTTTATTTCTAAATGCCAGCCTCTTTAAAAAAAAAAAAAAAAAAACTCTCCTCACAGACCTTACAGTATTCTTTTGGTTTGTCATGGCACTGTCCTGGCAGACAACACCACTATTATGTGGTATTAAGTATGATAAGTAAAATGAAGAAAATTGATAGTGACAAGAGTTTTCAAGTGCATCAGAGTGACTTACAAATAAAATCCTGTCAAAAATTTACTTTATTTAGGCTGTGTCACAAAATTGTCTTTCAAAAATCAGCCCTGGAAGTATAAAAGACATTGCAGTTCTGGGAGGAAAAAAAAAATGCCTATTCTTCTGTCTGTATGAATGTTCAGAAAGGGACACCTGTGGCATCAGGAGGCATCACAATGTCAACTGTCAAAACTAGAAGGTTGTTATTATCCCAATAAGCAAGAATGGAGCAAGCATTAGGAAGATTTCTTTTTATCAGTCAAATATGTAATGAAGCACAAAATCTTTTGTCAGAAATTGCAGAAAAATGCTCAGGAACTGGGGAAAATTGGATTATTGGTTAGGCTTGGTATCTGTGCCACACACAGGTAGTGGGACTTAAGAATGGCAGGTAAGTATATTTTAATTTTAATTCTTCTCCCATAGAAACAGACAATCAAGAACCACACCTCAAAAGTAGGGACTGAGGACAATGGCAGTGACAGTAAAAAGAAAAAAAGAACACAACAATTTTGACCAATTATAGCTTGGACAAAGTAAATTTTCCATAATTAAATTAAAAACACATTATATCCTCAATTTATATTGCATCAATTGACCATCGTAGAATGAATTAGTAAGTCTTTTGACTTTTGACTAAATAACATTGCCTTTCAAAGCAAAAGTATACTGTTCTTGAAATAAAAATTTTGATACACCATTCTCTGCGTATTTAGTTCACAGAAGTTCCATTTTTTCGTCTTTTTTCTTTTCCCCCTAATTCAAGCATTTATAAGTAGCACACAAAACCCATATACAGAGATTCAAATTCTTAAATGTCATAAATGTCATATGGTATTTTTTATAATAGTTTTATTATTAACACTAGCCTTAAAGATCTTCTACGAATTACAAAGATGTAATGTCAGACAACCATTTTCTACTCCTAGTTCTGCAGTCCTCTTTAATAAAACAAACCAAACCAAAACCACAGTCAAAACAAACTCATTAACACAAACCTTTTATTGATAAAAATATCCCAAGGGTTTTTGTTTAATCAGGGTTCACTCAAAAAGAGTGAAACAAACAAAAAAAACCCAAAACAAAATAAAAACCTACCCTAGTGCTATTGAAGACTAACTAGAGATTTATTCATGACCCTTAGGTGGACCTTAAAGAACAGTATAAAGTTTCCCTCCATAGGTTTGCTTAGAAAAGAATGTAAATGGAAAGTCTGAGGTACCATTGTAGATAAGCCAACACAAATTCTCCTGAGGTAGAGCCACTTGCATAGTGAGTCGTAACGAGGACAAGACATTGAAACAGGTCTGCAGGGACTCTTGATTCTGGAGGTTTCTGTCACTGCTGAAAACCATCTGATAAATGCAAACATTTCTTTCTTGCAAAGCATGGAACTAAAACACATGGAAACATACATAAAATTAATCTACATAGTTAAAATAGATGCATATGTCAGTTTCACATCAGCAAAATGAGAATAAAAAAAAATCAAGCATATCAGAAAAAATATCAGTGAGACATTGAAATGAGCATTAGAACATGGAGAAAGTGCTAAAGCTTAAAGGCTGCTGCACCTTTAGCGCGAGTCAGTTTCCACCGCACCACAAGGTGAAAATGCACCTAGTGTATGTACTAGGGCTGCTGAAAGGGCACAGGGAGAAATGATCAGTGAGGCATTAAACTGATATTCAAAGTATCTGGCTTTAATGCTTGGCTTCTCTGTAGATGGCCTCTGTAAATTAAGGCGAGTCTTAACTCTTCTGCACTTTGCTTCTCCACCTGTATCACAGAAATCTTATTTCTCACTCCTATCCATTATTTTCCCCTTTTACAAGTGCATTGTTCCTTCTCTTCCTTGTAATACTTTACATTGGGTGATCTCAGTCTTGGCTGGAGTACAGTAGCACCTGAACAAACCTACATGTGAGAAAATGAGCTAAGTTGTACATGGCCAGTCAACACCTATCAACTTCTCAAAAGCCTGATAATATTTGAAATTATGGGGTCTTTTTTTCCAGTTAATTCACTGAAACGGTAAATTTCATGTCCTGGAACTCAATTTCTATTATTTCCTTGGTGTTAAATTAGAAAAGAAAAGCTAGCTGCAGAAACCTGGCAAGAAATTTATATGTAAAGCCTTCAGATGTAATCATTTGACACATTATCATTATCATTCCAACTGTGGAGATCATTGTCTAACTAGATTCCATATGGGAAAATGTAGGGCTATCTCAATGTCTAAGGGCCAAGTTACATAACAGGTATTTTAGTATAAACTCATGATAACATCTAGCACTATGATTAGTTCAAGGTCTAGGCACACATAAAGAACATGGGAGAAACAATCTCTGGAACTTACTATTTAGCTACAAAGCATTTGTTAAAAACCAGAATGAAATGGATCAACACAGTCTTTGATCACATTCTTTCTAGGAAACTGGATTATATTTAAAAAACAAACAAGCAAACAAAAAAAATATGGAGTCTCTCTTCGACCATGACATGTGCTTCTAGCTTTTAAGCAAGCTGTCTGCTTTCTTCTCCTCACTAAACACCTATTTGCAATCTAACACTGACTAGAGGAATATGAATTTGATTAGCTCAATAACCAGGATATGACTACAGTTTCCTTTTGACATTCATCATAGAATAACTTGCATTAGTTCGTTTTTATATTCAGCACATACAGAAAATAGAGCTTCTCAGGAAATAACTGCTTAATGTAAAATATAACATGTTTTTAGCATCCCTTTTATACCTACTGAAACACTTTCTTCCATGGATGACAAATGATAAATTGCAAGCCTCTACCTCAATAAGTGATTAATACAAAAGGATGCCAACATACTCTTGACGTCACTCAGCTTCCCAGACCTTAAACTTACAGAAGTATTCAGCATTCTGCCTCTTTTGTTCATAGTGAGCAAATAAGCTATTGATAGTAATGCAATGCTGCTTTTTTACTATGTCATGAACTTTTTTCACATGTAGTATTTTTGCATATTTATGGTACAATTTACAGGAAAATATTTTCCTTCTCTTGCACTCTGCCCAGTTCTTAGATCACACCATACAGAATTTTCTGCAATTGCAGGACAGTTATCAAATTTTGCCCATATCCTGATGCTGGCAGTGGTTAATACCAATTATTCCAGAGCAAAAACTGCTGTAGACAGTTATAGAATAAACCATTTAAATTGACAGTGGTTGGCTTATGCCACAAAAGCATAAACAATTATATGCTCTTAAAAATGAATTCCAACTGTGGATATTCATATCATGCATAAGACTGCTAAATCTCAATACAATCCATATCAACAAACAATTAAAGATCAGTTAATATTTAATTAATATGAAGTACATTTGTGGTTATTTATTTTGAATCTGTGAATGACCTTGACCAAAAAAAAAACCCAAACAAAAAACCCAAACAAAAAAGCAACCTACCGTAAGTGCTGCACTTTTGTCTCTGAAACCATTTGGGAAAAAGGTGGATTTAAATCGATGCACATCATATGTGATATCATCAAGGCTTACGGAAACAAACTGCTGAAGGTATCTTCCATAGCACTGTATGAGTGCCAGTTTATATTCCTGAAGAATGAATAATATATTGTCTTTATAGCTTGTATATCGTATTTCTATTTTATAAAACATGTGGGGTTTTTTATTATCTTTATTTTTTAAGAAGTATCAACGTGAAAGCACAACTGGAAGTAAAACACTAATGTTTCATACAAACATTTAGCAATATAATTTCTAATGGGATCTCTCAGCATATCAAAGGTTGAAGTACTTAAGCCAAGAGATGCTTTGAGAGCTTCTGTTTATTTTAATCATAAATATGACATATCAGAGAAAAATTGCAAAGTACAATCCTGGACTAATATAGTAAACTCAAAGGGATCCTGGAATGTCCTGCAGCTTTGTTACAGTACTAATAATGATACTACACTTCTGACAAAAAGTACTTTATAATATAGAACCTCATAAACAATATACAGATGTCATCACTTCTCTCTCCTCTGTTTCCCTGATGTCGAGGCCTTTCTTTATAAAAGAACAGAAGGGGAGAGGAGAGGGAGAGGGAGAGGCACTAAAAAGGAATGAAATAATAATGTAAATCTGGATTTACATATGGCCACAAAGATAGCATTAGTAAATCAGAAATTGCCACTGGGTCTTTAAGAACAGTTAACAAACAGGATGTTGAGATTTATGTCTCATTCAAAACGGAGCTCCCCAGCAGCAAGCTGAACCACTCTAACATCATGCTGAGACTATGGTTCAGCCCTGACTCACACGTGGATGTGCCATCTACTGAATCACTTCCACCACTTCCCGCAGGAAAGATTATTTAGAAGTTTCTCTGCCAACTCCACTAATTCTAGTGCATGCACACACACACCCCAGTCGTGATAAATTCTGAGGAAAAATGTAAATAATCATAAAAATGATCATATAATGTTTAATCACAGAAAATTCAAAAGTATTTCCTAGCACTCTCTTTTTTCAATATGTATTCCTGCCACCATAGTAGCACTTAATCATCTGAGGAGTCTGACTCACATGGCCCTATTGTACTCTTTGCTGTGTGAGAGCAGCAGCCATACACAGAAACTTTTACTTTCCATGGACAGCTATGGGCAGATGGTCATTTGTGTAATCTAATACATAGATTCAAACTATGATAACTCTTAGAACCCAAAGTCATGGATCAGAATAACATTAAGCTAGTTATTTATATATATTAAAAAGGTATTTTTTCTCCCAAACAGTTTAAAATATATGTATATGACCAGAGATAACAGGCAGATACAGGCAGAGAGGGGAAAAAAAAAGTCAGCACTGATCAGTATGATGACTAATGGAATGATTTCCAGATATAGGACATAATGAACTGAGGTGTGTCCTGAAAGACACATAGCAGATGTATAAAAGAAAGGAATCTAAAGCGAGAAGGCATTTTTAAAAAATAGCAGGAAGATAGAAAGTTAAGTTGGTGCTTACCCATTGACTACTTGTATTCAATAATTCATTATTAAAGACTACACATCATGAAGGATTATACAACATAAAGGCAGAAAAAAATTTAACATCATCACCAGTAGTTTTCAACTAGGAGTCACAAAGGATATTTATGGGATAAGTTCTACCCTACCTATCACAGAACTTGGTGTTACACTATTTGTCTTTTCACTAACACACTAAAATTTGTAACTAACATCCATCTCATTTTTTTTCTTTCTTTTTTTCTCCAGGAAAATAAAAAAAAAAAAGACAGAATGAAAACTACGTTGGTAAAGCCAAAGAAATGCAATTAAAAACAGGAGTTCCAAGGAGACCTCATTTCAAAGTTTTACATCGGTCAGCCAGACAACTTTTTTAATGACATTGATAACTTTATTTTAGAAAACCACATTACACTAGAGGAAAGAAGTTGCAAGCAGAAGACTTTACTCAGATTTGTAGGTTATTTTTAGGCAGTTTAGGACCATGTCATTAAGCACCTTGAACAGAAGAACCAAATGACTACATTTGAGTTGTGCCATAGGAAGCCAATGTAAAGTACAGTGCAGAGTTTGATGCATTTGCCATAACCTGAGTAGGCTTTGAGAACAGCAGACCCCAAGAACTAAAAGCTTCCTATAATATCCCATGCAATTCCTAGGGCCCAGAAGCTGTGAAAACTTCAGGAAAACATAAAGAAAACATGAATGGAATTGCCTAGGCAATGAAGGACTAGTAACAAATGCAGTTATTTCAGCCTCCGTAAGAATGTCCATGAGTATTCCTAAACCTACACCATGAGCCTATAACTTCAGTTATAATGGCTCCACAGTTATGGACTCTTCTATATGCCTTCTTCAGCGTACAAGCGAGTGATGAGTGCTGCTGAAGTTCACCTTCAGCATTCTGTTCTTTATTCAGAAAGCAGGCCACTTTTGCAGAATTATTTAGAGCAGATTAAGTGAAGGATATATAAGACTTCATAACATCCACACGATACTCCTAACTTTGCCATGGTCTGTGGAAAAGCTCACCTGGTAGCCACATATATATGCTTTCCATAAATGGCATAAATAACATTTATTCTTGTCTGATTCCATAAGCAAAGAACATAATAGTGGAAGAACAGTTTCTCTGGATGTGTTCCTCCAAAAGATGACCCCTAAAACTATCTTGATATGCTTCCAATTATGCTCTCTTCTTTCCTAGGGGAAAAGGTGGAATCTAATAGTGTCAAATGCTGCAGAGATTGAAAAAGACTAAATACAGGGGACAACTGGCATTTAATTGCTTTCTTAATGCAAAGTCAATAGATTGTTCTTAATTATTTTCAATTTAAACACAGTGTCAGTTATCTGTTGTTTCTTGCCAGGGTGGAGGGGAATTAAAATGTAATACTCCCAGTCTGAAAACAATACAGACTTAGTTTAACCCGATTTTTTTATTCCCATTATATTCAAAAATTAAGTAAATGTTACAGAAACCTTTCCAAAAGCATAGCAGAATTCTCCCAATAAATTCTAGCCTTCCACTAACTTTTGCGTTATAATTATATTTTTTCTATTACAATAAACTTTCTAGAAGACTGTTATCAAATGTCTGTGTCTGAAATAGCCCTGAAAGACTGAAGGACACAGTTAAAATGTATACTTGACTGTCTCATAATAGAGACAGACTAAATATACAGAGTTTTAAGCCAGGAAAGTATTATTGACCAAATAAATATTTTAGAATATGTCTGTGGCAAAAAGTAAAACTCCACTGATGGATCATTACAAACACAAAAATCATGCTAGGAGATAGCATCTGTTTAGGAGCTGTCCCTTACCCTATGCTAATTCTCTATCAACCTTAAGTGTATTTTCTCAAACAATTTTTCAAGCACAGAACCTTTATAATAAATTAACCTATAATTCTGTAATCCTTCACGATTTCTGCTTCATGACTGTATCATTCAGGACCACACACCCTTCTTCAATCCTGAAAGAAATGACTTGCAACTAGCTTTCAAGTGTACATCTTTCAGCTGCTTCTGAGTGTTGTTTAGTAATTACCCTTGAAAGCCACAGATTTTATGACATGACCTTCTGACACAAATATGAGGTGGTAAGTGGCATACCTTTGAGGGCTTTTTTCCCCAGCAGACACAAAGGACGAATATTTTATAAGAAAATAACATAAAACCGGCCTTATTGAGTCAGACCAACAGTTGTTAGTCCAGTATCCCATCTCCAGTGGTAGCCAGTAACAGATGACCAGGTAAGAGTATAAAAACAGAGTTATCATGTAGTGAAAGATCCCCCATATACACTCAAAGTCTTCAACAGTCTACCTCCTGAATCTTTTTTAGTTGCAATTTATCTTTTTTTGAGGAGACCAGAAGTGCACACACAATTCAAGATGCAAGAGCCTTGTCAATACACATAATTGTGTATGTGTAATTGTGCCCTGGTTTTTGTTATCTGTTCCTCTCCTGACAATTCTTTACATTCACGTTTGGTTAACTGAGCACTGAGTTGACATTTCAGTAGAAAAAAAACAAACCACCACTGCTCTATCATTGTCAATTTGTATTTAAGAAGCATCTACAAGCACAGTCAGAGATTGTAGTCTACTATACTGAAACATCAAAGAAATACTAAAGAAAGATTTTGGGGTGTTTAAAAAGGCAATGGGTACATAGAAAACACAGATATGTAAGAGACATGAAAAAGCAGGGCAATTTTACAGTAATAAGCAAGAGAAACAAACCACCAACTCTCGCTGGATTTATTTTGTAGAAGTTTTTGCTACTTGCTAAATAGCTTCTAGTAAAATATGATTAAAAATTAAAGTAGGATAGAAACATAATAAAACAAAGACTGTGACTGAGTCTTTTCTGTTTTCATACGACTTACTTTGATCTGAGCAAGGGAATCACCAACTTTCAGAAGTTTTTCATTGTAATACCACTCTGGCAGTCGAGGCTTATATTTGATCCAAATATTAAACAAAGTATTTGCTCTAAAAAAGATAGAGGAGAAAAGGTTTCAGATTATTCTGGCAGTAGACCTGCCATAACAAGTAAACAAATCAGGAAAACTTCAAATTGCAAAAACTCCTTTCTTCCCAATCTATTTGAACATCTACATATTTCAAAACAAGTTATCATCAAAACTGTATTTAACAAACGACCAAGGACATTTCTGGGTTTCATTTCTGTCACTAGTTTTTATCACACATTTAAAACAGGTGGAATTTTCTCCTGTGTAAGCTCTTACTAAAATGTCTTAGTATTAATCCCTTTGCGTTGTTCAAAAATGGCCACAAGTGGAAAATATGTCCCACCTTTCAGCCAGCTTTCAAGACATTCTGTTTGAAGAAATGATCTGATATTTTAAAGAAACTCAATTAACTACAGCTCACAGCAATTATTGGACTTGAAACAACAAATGCTAAGAGCAGGAAAAAAGATCTCAAAACAACAATGAATGTCAGGTAGAAGCAAACTTGGGAGCTGGTAGCCATGGAATAAACCACAGAGCTATAGAGAATATAGAGCTATGGTATATAGAGCTATACCATGAATCATGAAGGAAGAAAATCATTAGAAAGCCTCTAGCATGGTCTACATTTGGAATGAAATGTTCAGGAAATTTAAATCATAAATGGTAGGATTCAGAAAGAAGCAAATGACACATTTGTTAAAATACAAAGGATTTTACGGCAATAATCGCCATGTTTTTCTGTTGCCTTTGCCTGTTATTCTAGCCACAACTGTCATCAAGGATGACTTTGTGTAACAAATTATTTGGTGAACCAGCAAGTAAACAGTAACTGTCTCCAAGCAGTTTGCCTCCTCTACAGAGGAGCTGACTACATCACACCAGTATTATAATCCCTACTGACTGCTGTTTGATGGGCTAGTGCCCTTGTGTACAACTTTCCCACCATAGACTTCTTTATGAAAGCTATATTCAAAATGCACAACAATAATTGATCAGGTGATAACAAGCACAGGGATTTTTCAGAAAAGAATCCTGTTACCGAATTATTAATAGTATTGACAGTGTTTACAGTGACAGGCATCTCTTACATTTATTCTCTTAACAAATCACTTGTATAGAAACCTTAGCAATGAGTGCCTTGTGAAACTACAACACCTAAATTATTCATAGGTAGCAATTTATGAGGAAGGAAAAAAACTGAAGAGACAGGAACTAATGTTTGAAAATCACCTTCTAGCTGAATTCTCACATGTAGACATTATGCTTACTGGTGTTAGGTGCATGGAATTTTTCAATCTCTTAAGGCAGTGATAGTAGACTAGAATGCAAGACACTTTCTTAAACTATTTTCTAGCATTCAGGAACTTGGAATCCATTCTCACAGACAACTCTTCATTTCAGTTTGTAAGAAGACTTTGAATAAAAAAAAGGCACAATAAGTAACATCATTTTTTCCACGCAGAAAGCTGCAAGCTACCTTTCTTTTAAAGGTGGGACTGATGGCTGTATGAGAAACTTGTCAAAATGATCTTTTGTCACAGTTTATGGTCAGGACAGCCCCTTAGACGTGTAACAGACACTGTCTGTTAACCCCTCTCCCTCCCCAGGGGGGAAGAGAAAGGGAATAAGGGAGAGGGACTTAGCGATTAGAAAAGGTAACTAGAACAGCTTTCATGAAAGAAAATAATAATAATGGAATACAGAGAAATATATACAATACCAGGATTGAACCCAATCCCCCTGATGGCAATTACATCACTGTCACCACTGATGCTGTGAAGCAGGCACCAGGGGAGGCCCAGATAGGGCCCTGCAGCAGACGGGAGCTGTATTCAGGAGCTGGATTCTGATATGGGGTTCAGGAACACACCAATTGGGATTGAAGGCAGAATAGACAGAGTCCTCCTTGGATGCTTCGAGGAAGGAACCAAAAGAGGACCCAAGCAAAGTAAAGAGGGGAGGAGAGCCCAGGAGCCCCCAGAAAGAGTGAGCAAGAGCACGAGCAAGAGAGCAACCCTCCAGATCTCCTCAGCTTTATACCAAACATGGCATATATGGGCTGGAATACCTCGTTGGTCAGGTTGGGGTCACCTGCCCTGTCCACTCCTCCCTGTAGGTGCTGCTTTTCACTTCCCTGCACCCCCCCAGTGTGGTACACAAGATCCATCAGTGGCCTTGGTCTGCACACCAGTCCTTGGTAGTAACTCTAAACAAGGGGTGTTATCACTGCCAGCAGCAGACACCGCCTGTGGAAACAGGCTGCTGACTTCAGACAGTGCAGTTAGTTAGAGGAACTGAGCTGAAAAGCAAAATCACTGAACAGAACCAGCACTGATCTCACACAAACCAGTACATCTTTATATCAAAGAATTACAACAATCATAATCCTATCTTTTTTTCTGAAAGTATCATCTCAGCACAAGTCTCAGTTCTTGAAAGTAAGCAGCAAAGAAATAAGTAGGACATTTTAGAGGTGTATTCTAAAGGAAAAACACAGTAACAGCACAAACTAGGCCAAAAGCAACAATTTGAATAAAATGTTCTAAGGCAAAAAAAAAAAATGTGTAAACATGGCACTTCAGGACATAGATTTGGGGTTGTGATAATGTTGGGTAGACAGTGGGACTTGATGATCTTAGGGCTCTTTTCTAACCTTAATGATTCTATGATGCTATGATTATGTTTTTAAAGGAAACCATAGCCCTGTCTACAGAAGACCACCTTCCAAATGGTGAATGGGCCCCTCCTGATCTATCCATAAGCAATTAATGGCCTGGGTGGCCACTGCATTTTATACTGAGAGAAGTTGTCCCACTCCAGTTAGTAGGGATAAATCTGCAAAGATGCTCTAAAGTGAAGGAATCTGTCAGGCATCTGAGCAAAGCTCCCTTGGACTATCAAAGGAAATTTAGGAAAAACCTTCCAAAGTCCAAGAGGTGTAATAGATACTAGTGGGAGGGGGGAAAGGGGGGGAAGTGAAAAAAAAACAAAGGTAATTATCAGGTTGTAAGGTTGTAAAGCAACTGACAGTAAGAATGATTGTGGATAAAGCTCTAGCAGGTGAGGCTAATAAACTTCTTTAAGACTGATCAGCTGGAAAGTCCCCAGTGAAGGTCATCTTCATCTATTGTTTTGAATGCTCATATTAACATACGAGATTCTTAGATAGAATTAACAAGTAAGAAATCTGAAATAAACTATTTTAGTAAAGTAGTGACTAATCTGACTAGACTTTCAACTTCAGTAGGAAGATTAAGGTAAACTGTATCTGCTATAATGCCATGACTAACTACAAGTGAGTTCATGACACAAGAATGTTTCTTTGACACAGACAAAGGAGGAGAGTGAGACACTTCCCAAATAGCTCATTAGCCTTTCCTTTAAACAGGCTGTAGGACACCTGAATAACAAGTTAAGCAAATTAATTCTTAAAAAATACTGGGCTGTTGGAGCTCAGAGATGAAGTGTCTTTATTGACAACCATTCTATAATAATAAAACCAAATTTCCCTAAGGCCAACCCATAATAGTATGCACAGGGTAAGGCCCACATGGCGATAGTTCTGTGCCAAAAGTCTTTACCATAGGGAGTGAAGGATTCTCTAATACTGATCAAGACATTGTATTAAATAAGGATGGCTAAGCCATAAAACATGAGATAAAATCAGTAGTTCAAGGTAATCCTTTGATAGTGCCATTGCCAAGAAAAGTGGGGCAAACCAACTTCTCATTTAGTTGAGGAAAAATCCTTTAGATTGATACTTCTTCTGAATGAAAAGGTTCATGATTCCAGTACAGGGCAAGTCCTCAGTAATTTTTGTTCCTTACATTAGAATATTGCAAGTGCCTAAATTATGGCCTTGCTGTTGACTTACCAACACCAAGGCTGACAGCATTGGAGGAATGAAGCCAACAATTTTATTTTTCTAAACTGAACATACTTGCCATGTGGAAGCTCATTTCCTTCCTCCTCAAATAACAAGAATACTTTGATCTTAACCCATGTCAGGAAAAGTAGCTTGACAAATGACACAGCAAGAAGTCTTTAGAGCATTTAGGAAAGCATCTGTAATAGCCATTACCTTCAGAAATTCTTAGGAATTACTAAATCTGGTTCTACAAGCAGCATATGCTCTAACTTTGAGTTATCAAAAACTGAGAAGCAAAGGACAAACAAATGTGAAATTTCACAATCAAAAATAAGTACTCCTAGTTTTGCTAGCTGCCTGAACATATGCTAATAATAAGAATTTTGATATGGATAATCACTAAAAGTGATTACTGGGATCAAGATCCAGGTAGCATTAGTTCTCACCTCCCTGAACACCACAGAATTCTTTGTATGTGAAAATACTCTCCTGCCAACTGAGTTATGTGTAGACATTGGTCACACCTACAAAATACTAGCTTGAACAAGACAACGCCTACTTAGGTCAGAATATTCCATAGTGTAAAGAAAGGCTTGAAGACACTGTTAATAAAACTAGTAACTCGGCGTGACATTGCAAACAGATTAGATTCAGCAAGCCCAGCATTGAACCAGAAGATACGATTAATATGTTCATTGTCAGCAATTCTGGTAGCATCTGAAGCAGCTGAGTGGTGTTCCTTCTTCTAAGAGGCCTAGAGGGTATAACTTCCAAAGTAAGAATACAAATCAGCTAAAAAAAAAAAAAAAAGAAAGAAAAAAAAAGTGTGAAGCTACAGAAGGCTTAAAAATAGCAAAGCACTGAAATCAGCCGCTGAAGCAGTATATAAAAAAAACCCAAAACAACATTCAAGATTCAAAACACTAGAGGCAAAAGCCTGGAGACTGATACCTGCATGATAGACTTAAGCCTAGGCATGATCATGAACATGCCACATAAACAAATTATAAATCCAGATACCTTAGAAAAAGGAAGATCTCCAGTGCAGACAAATGCCAGGCTGCAGAATCTCAGTACCTCCTGAAAATGTATACAGCTCCTTTAGAGAAGGGTCATTTGTGAACTACATCTAGCAAAGTACCAAGTGACATATGTAAGGTAGAAGCTTCACCTAAGTGATAAGCTAATGACCCTGTAACCTAACTCCTCTGCTGTTTTTGAATGAAATTTTGATAACCTGAGAAACTTTTTTTTATGTTAAAGACAAGTAAATTTAGAACACTGCTCAGATGATACTGATAGAAAATCAACCATTTACATTAAAATAGGCAGCTGAACTCATATCTCAATGTACCTAAAGGCAGTAGAGAGAGCTACATGAGAAATGCACAGTCTCTGGAAGACATATGCATGCACTATGAACCATACATCGATTCCAGCTGCTTTATACTAACTGCATTACAAAATCTAGATCTAAGCATACCCACAGATATGCATGTACGTGAGCAAACAAATATGCACAATTATACTTGCCATATGCTCTGCTTGCATCCATGTATATAAAAATATACTAACGGAGACATATGCACAAAAAGAGCTGTGTGATGTTATCCGCATGTAGCTCTACTGCCAGTGCATTTTTTAAAGGCATGTACATGCCCACAAGTATTCACCCTTGAATGCAGTAGCAACATGCTGGTGGGCTGCCAGTTGCTCCAGCACTGCAAAAGGATTTTCCTACCAGAAAGATCAGGCAGCTCTGATACAGCCAACAGTGGTGCTGCCAACTTCCACAACACCTTGTGCTTTTTCCCTAAAGCTAGGGAAAACTTCTAGGAACTGACTTCTAGGAAGTGCTGAAAAAGGAAGCATCTGCATTTTAGAGGGGGTTTAATTAAAACAAAACAAAATAACAAACAAACAACAAAAAAACTACAACAGATTGCTGGTGTTTTAGCACACGGCTGGAGAAGCTGACCCAGGTGAATAACCTCCTAACTAGTTAGCTCCCCCAGGCCAGGGGGAGCGGGAGAAAAGAAGCTTCCCGACTTCCAGGATGCTGAGGAGGGAGTCGGGAAGGAGCGAAGAGGGTACCATGGCGGTGCCCGGCGGACCGGGAAGGGCAGGCGGCACGGAAAACCCTTCCTGGGATGTCCGAAAGGAAGGGACTGGAAGAGGAGAGCAAAAGGGAGCGGTGGAGGAAGAGGAGGTTTGAGGCAGGGGCAGGCGAGAATGGCAAGTAACTCCCGGAGCGACAAGTGGCGACGCGGGGACGACAAGGGGGTGTCGGCGCAGCCCCTACCCGCGGCGGTGCAGGTCGTGCTGCTGCGGCGGTTTAGCCTCTCCCGCGCTTCCCCGCCGCCGCCGGCGGCGGGCGGACGCCGCCCCCACCCGCCAGGGGCAAGGCGCGGGCCACGCCCACCGCTGGCTGGCCACGCCCACTGCAAACCCTCTGGCCACGCCCCCTCGCTGCTGGCCACGCCCACGCTGTCCCCCCCCGCGCCAACCCCCGCCCCCGCCGCCAAGACGACCCCACCTCCCCCCAGGAGGGGAGGTGTAGACACACGTGTCGCGCCGCTGTGCAGCGCCGAGCACCAACCCTG
>JAAGNO010030637.1:0-22014 GCA_033439905.1 Ceryle rudis
AAGAGCTGGAACTTTACTGTACAGAGTTTTTAGCTGGAAGACAAACGATATTGTTAAGAGAATGAAGGCAAAAAGAAGATTTAATAAACACTGCACTGTATCTTGCGTTCAGACACGTGCAAAACCCCCAGTATTTTTAGGAGGCTTACTTCTATCAATATATAAACTAAACCAATAAAAACTGGAAGAGACATATTTCTATCAAAATATAAATTGGAATAATAAAAACATCAAGAGTTACTTCTAGCCAAATATAAATTAATAAAAACTTTTTTTTTTTTTTCTCCCCTGGTACCTTACAATGTCAATAACATTTCATAAGTATATTTACCTGTTTTTTTTTAAAGGACAGAAAAAAGCATTTGTTAATCAGTGTTTGAGTTTTTGAGTTTGCTTTTTATTCAGTTTTGCTATCAGTAAGGACAACTTCTTTTTCCTTCTGAAAAAGCATACGCATTTTCCAGACACAGTTCATAAATTATTCTAAATATGGAGATCATTTCTTTAGGGCATATTCACTGACTGTGGAAATTCTGTTCATGTTACAACAAATACTGCAGAAGTATAAACTCATAAAACCAAACAGTAGTCTGGATACTCTTAATTAGCTGATCACAGTTTTGGCAGAACTTCATCTTCAAACTGGTCCTTTAACGTGCCCTTGTGATAAAGTGGCATTCAAATCAAAAGCCTTTTGGGTTTCAGCGTGAAAGCACCTAGAAAGAAAACTATGCGGCACTACCAGGAAAGAAATGATAACAAAATGATTTTTTTTTCTGACAACACACTGCTCTTTAGTAATCAGAGTACCCAATTTCTGAACGCTGAAGAATCCAGTAGAACACAAAGTGCAGCAACTCTGCTTCCCCCCCCCCCCATATTTTTTCATTATCAATATTCTCGTCTTTTGAGACAATGAAAACTGACAATGCAGTGAACTCGGGATTTGAATGTAACCTTTGTGACAATGAATTCCTTCACTGTGTAAAATTAAGAGAATTTTCTAATCCCTTTTCTATTAGCAGGCTACCTAGTATAAGTAATCAGTAATGATACCCAATCTTCTGCACTGAGGACAGGCTGAGTGGGATTAATATATTATTAGGAGGAACTGAATTTCCTGTTAGGTGTCTGGATGCTTTGTTCAACTGTGATTTGTAATGGTATATTTTTTTTTGTTAGTACTAATCAGCTGGTTTTCCGTTTAAATTATATGTTTTTTCTTGAAGAAATTCAGCAAGTAGTAAAACTTCAGAGAAATAATTACTATCCATTATGTAAACCGACCATCCCTCACCTAGAGCACAGCACAAGCTACCCCTAGAGGTGGCAGAGCGAATGACACCTGTCACTGCTGCTGGTTTGTGAGTGGAACTCTCTCTGAACAGAGCTGTTAAAGCCGGGATAGGATTATTTAGCCAGTTCTGCAAGATATTTTGTTATCGAGGTTTTCTTCAGACTTAATAAAAAAGTAGATCAGGCAGTTAATTTAATCTCTTCGAACTTATAAAATATTAATTTAAATTATTAGCACTACTTGAGCATTCAAAACCTGAAATGACTAATACAATATGAGAAAAATGGATGACTTCTTTTATGACTTGATGCCTGTCAGATTTATAGCACTTTGGTCTGTTATACTGTCCAACCGAGTATCTATGAGTGCTAGATCAACAGGGATTGCAAATGTCTTATCAATTTAGATCCTAAATCCATGCCTCTGCCTACCTCAGCTAAATAGTCAAGCTCCAGGAGGTTGAGGAGAGCTGAAAACAGCGAAGAGCAGGAACATAAAATAGTGACTGCTAGCCACTAACTTGGAAGCTTTATAGTTACAAACCATGCCAAATAGCTTTTAGATACTTAAAAACTAGGGCAGAATGCAGTTTGAAAAAAAGCCAGTGCAGAAGGTAAAAAGCCTGTGAAAAGTTCATCACAAACAGAAGTGGAATGAGAGCTTCTCAGGGCATGGTTATATTCTAAATCCTAAATCTTAATGCCTGGGATAGAAGTACTCACAACTTCTCAGAACGGTATGGAGTGCCCTCATTCGCGGGAGATGCTGTACAGCACTTTCTTGAGGTGGGGATACTGTCCTTCTGCACAGAACTGAAGACTTATTCTCGCTTTTAAGGTGTTATGCAGATGGTGCTGAACAGTTTACAAAGGTATCTGCATCATGCTCCACAAGGGTCTTTATAGCCTGTCTCCACCACAGTGTCATTGCAAATGGGGATTTTATTTTTTTTTTTTTTGCTAAGCTATTCCTACATTTAAATTTACTTCAGAGAGAATTCACTGGGCAGCTTCTAAGAGACTTTGTATTTCTTTTGTCATTTTGGGCTTCTCTTAAAAAATATATATTACAGCACTTGCAAATGTAGTTAGCTGCTGTCATTTAAAATTTCTACCCAACTATAGGCAATACACTGGTAATAGTACAGGTCTGGAACAACCATCATGTCACTAGTACGTAAAACATAACTCATTGTCAACTGGTTAAAAAATGTATATTTATATTTTGTTGCCTTTCAATTACTTCTGCAAGTGTTGTACCAAATATGGATAGATAGGATAGAGGAAGCTGCAGGTACTGAAACATGCAGTATGTTTTATTTCCTCTTAACATGATAATGCTTCATGCCCTACATAATAAATTTGCATAAGTCCTTTATAATTTTATTAAATCTTCATATTCCTGCTAATACAGAAATATGTGCACTGCTTGTACATAACAATGACCAAACGTAACTACAAATTTTTATTCTGATTCTGGTATGGAAAGTGTTGGGTCCACTTCTGGATGATGCAGCATGTGAGCTGGCACATACAAGTGCACACAGGGTCATCCTTGACCAGTTAGATTAAGATTAAACTACAATTGACTTCACCTACAGAGGCTGCTTCAAACTTTACATTTTTTTTTTTTTTTATATTAAGCAGGGAAAGAAAATAACCAAGGACCATCTTTCAACCCAAAAGGTTAAAAAAGAATAATGCGCTAAGGGAACTATGGAAAACTTTTTAAAAAAATACACACAGGAGAGCTTCTAAAAACTTTGGAAATACTTTTGTTCCATGCCTAATTTATTTCTATTGTTGTGAACCAGATTTGTATCAAGGATTCACTGCATTTCAGTTTCCCATTTTACACTGTAAAACTCTTGCTGGAGCAATTTCTGAGATTATTCTACAATTCTGAGAGCAGCTGCGTATCTGGACTTTGCCAAGCAGCTGCAGTGGCCTCTGCAAAAGTGCCTGCATCTCTCTGATCTCTCTGCTCCAAGGGAATGGTTGTACTTTTCAATTCCACTCCCTCAGTGTTAGCTGGGGATGCGATGCATTGTGAAAGGACTAACTTTGGACCATATGGGCGCCACAGGAAAGAGAAAGAACACCATCTTCAGCCACAGAGTGTTACTTCCCTTCTCTTACACCTTCTAATGTGAAAAATATGATGCAATCCTACGTAATGGTTCAGGGCAACCAGCTACTTAGGATGAGTTGCTAGAAGCTGCGGATACTGTATCACTCTACATACTCCTTGCAAAGAACATACTGCCATAGGCTGTCTGAAGACAAAAAGCACTAACACACCTTGAGTGTGGTAGAGTATAGGAATCAAATACTGAAGCTGAGCTTGTGACTTTCTTGTTTGAATAAACTGTCCTCAAGAAATATAAAAAAAAGACTCGAGTGCTATGACAAGTTAGTAAAAGGCAAATACATGTTATTGTTCAAATAGCTTATCAAATAAGCTCCACACATTCTAAAGGGAATATGATATTGTTTATTAAGAATTACTCTGTAACTGATCTAACTTCACTTGTATTTAGCTAATATTGTTATGCATGGCATTTGTGCCAATAACTTGAAAAAGCCTATATGATATTAGTCTTACCGTTAAAAACATGTTGCATTTAAAAGACTGAAAAATTAATTGGCTGATGTGTATGGTAACAATGTTGTCTGTTGGTATGGCTGATGTAATTTCTGGTTACTATTTTGTTGAAGGTTCAAAACTTCCTGTAGTATTTGTCCATTCTTAAGATAACATCTAATTCTATTTTACATTGCAAACATACTGTTGTACTTAGCATAGATGTCCTGCTTAGCAAAATTCTGGTTTTCTCTGTTTCCTCCAGTTATGTACCCATTGATCTAAACTCAATATAAGGACTTTCTTCAGTCCTTAAGATGTACGACAAAGCTTCCAACTGTTGTGGCACTGCTCCACATTTCACCTTTACCTTTGCCCAGCTGAACTGGCATGCTTTCAGACTTCATCATCCTCTGCTGTTGTGCCTGGTGGTGCTGGTGGGCTTCCACTGCACTTCTGATGGGTATTGCTGGGGGAGGAAAGCTGCTACCACTGGCAGGAGTGCCCACAGCCCCGCCTGAAGCCATAGCTGGAGCAATGAGCTTTCGGCCAAAATTCAGTAAACTGTTGGAAACTTTGTTAATGTTCAGTGGGGCAGCCTTAGCACTGGTGCTGAAAAAAAGAAGAGAAGTCATCAAATCCTTGCCAACATGTTGAACAGTCACAGCAATCCATGTTCCAAAACTGTGGGAAAGAAATCCAAGATTTGAACATTAGAAAGAGGATGTTCTACTACAGTCAGCTGCACTGGAATACACATAGGAACAACAGGGACTGTATGTGGTGTAATGGACAGTAAAGAACAAGTTGTTTTGACTCTTCCTGAAAATTGCAGACTAACCCCACACAAAGCGAGTTTGCATCAATTTTTTTAACTTGCCTTTTTAAATGAAACAAATGAAAGGGTGTCAAAAAGAAATCTTGGCTCTGAAGCTTCAAAAACTTCATTAACCTTTTTGAACTTACTTAAAGACTGCTTTAATATTTACTTCCGCTAGCTTAAATTCTCTTACATGTTTAATTCAAACCCAAACATTTCTTTGAAGAAGCAAAACCAACACTAGACTGTATTTTCAGGCTGTCAGAGCTAGATGTCTCTTGCTCTTATTTCACCTTCTGCTCAGCCCAGTCATTTCAGGCCAAGCATTTTTTAATGGGAATCCTGATGTCTAAAGCCGTTCTGGCCGGAGAATGTCTTCAGGATATAACACATATACTGGATCATGATCCTTATCATTGTTACTTTTTATTTTTAACTACAGTGGCTATTTAATTCAGTTACATGCAACATTAAGAATGAGGAAACTGTCAAACCATTTAATCTGTCTAAAATAAAGAATGAAAGAAGCTTATAATTCCCAGTAGTAGTGTTCATGTAACTCAGGCATCAGTAAAGCCATTCCTATCTGTTCATGCAGTATTTTCTTGGTTTATACAATTAATGTTTGAAATACCCTTCAGAGAAATATACCACAATTGCAGAGACCTTTCCAATTCTGAGGTTTTATTTTGCTAATTTGTACTTCACTGATATAAATATCCATCTTTAAAATATTTGAACTACATGTAATTAAAAGCAACACAATTATTGGACTGGGGAAAAAAAAGTAGTTTTGCAAAGTTTTGGGGAAGTTTCACTAACAATAAACTACAAAATGATTAATATGAGTGACTTGTAACTTGTGCAGGCACCTGAAAAAGTAATTTTGGTTTTGGTTTTCATATAATTTCTCTATTTGTCTGCACTATTGGAATCATGATGGTCCACAGATGCAGGAGACAAAGCTTATATAGAGGCTTGTGTACTTGTGCCCACCAGCTTGTTTCTTTCTTGTTTCTTTTTTCAGCTATATTTCACTTAATAAAAAATATCAGTTTTCCTTCTACATTGTTTAATTTGCTGCTTTGACATATATGTAAACCATAAGAAGTTAGTTTATTTTCATTTTTCAGATGGGTGTAAAGAGACTCTGAGAAACTCTACAGGAACAATAAACATTGAAAACCTTCTCTAAGCCCTTATGTCTGAAGTAAGATTTTATAAAATGCTTCCAAAATCACATGCAATAATGTTTTATAATTATTTGTGAATTTGAAGGGATAGTTATCACAGCTCCTCATACTTATGTGTGATTTGGCTCTGCTATGAACTGACAGTGCTAATGATCAGAACACATAGATGTACACATACATGAAAAATAAATAATGACGCTATCTGGATTTCTTGTCAAGAGGTGGTCTAACAAAAGTATTCCGAAGTAAAATTTATTGTGCAACTTCTCTGAATCACAGCTTCAGAAAATGAACAATAGGGTGGTACTAGATCTCTGGAGGAGGTATGTTAAAACTGAGCTGGAGTCCAGGAAAATAAGAACAATGTATCTATTTAAATGTCTGATATATTAATGCAAAAGATGACTACAGCCATTAAACACAAATCAATGTCTACATTTTAGCCATCTAAATGTACCAGATATACACAACAATTACAAGAAAAATGTCAATTGATTATGTTGTAGAGTTATATCAGCTGATGCATTTAAAAGCAAGGCATCAGTTCAAAAATATCAGTATCAAGGAGATGTGAATTCCATCTATGAAGCAAACAATATTGTTTTATCACAATAAGCATCATTGACCTTGACTGTGAATGGTATATTTTTAAACTAGCAGTAGGAAGATGATTCAATCTCTGCAGTTTTCTGCTAAGATGAAAATGTTTTGTTTTAAGCAAGCCTTATTCAAAGGCATTTCTCTCTTCAGTAAGTTGCCATTATAAGAGACAAGAAACAAATATAGGAAAGGATTAAAAAGTTTTATATGTGATAAAATAAGCAATGTATATTAGAGATTTTCCAAGATATTTTAAGTATATCATTGAGCTGTGGAAATACAGATGAAAAACACCTGGTAGCTGATCTAATCCATCTCTTTGCTCACCCCAGAAACACTGCCTTATGTTACATCTTCCACTTCTCTCTTTAGTCCAGTCTTAAACAGATTTACCACATTTCACCTACTCTAAATGTTCCTGTGTTGAGATAAATTCATCCCAGTTATTCCTCTATCTGACCTAGTCTAAACAATTTCTCCTCTCTTTTGGTGTGTATCCTGTACATATGTGTGCAATTAACTTATATTCCTACATAGATTTAATGGACATTTGTTTCCTTAGAATTTAGGTTTCCAAAAAGTGTCATTCTTGTGTGGGCTTTATGATTTGTTCAGTTTATTGAAAATCCTTGAAATGTTTCTTTAGAAATTTTAAAATAACTTATTTTTTTAAGTTTTAAAATAACTTATTTTTTGAAGTTTAGGCAACTCTTGAAACCATTTCTTAAAAGAATCATTTAGAAAATGCAATAGAATCCAGTAATTTTTGACACCCTTCCCCAACTTTAAAGCCTGGTTTAAAAAAAAAAAAAAAGAAAGAAAAAGAAGCTGCTTTTGCAGCCACTTTACTCAGCTTTAATTTCTGCTCCTTTCTCCATTTTAAAGAACTTTTTAATCTACTCCATTTTAATTTTAGCTAGCTTCTCATGTAACTGACTTAAACAAGTTTGACAGAGGTGCAGTGTCTAAAAGCTGGGAAGTTCCTATGAATCAGCAGGCATAGTATAGAGCCAGGGCCACATACAATCCAAGAAACTGCTTGAGACAGTATAAACTGAAGCAAGACGCTGCATCTTGTGCTGCCTTGCCCAGTAGCCACCACTCACCAGTAATGGGTACTCATGTTGCAGTCACCCAGTTAGGGCACAGGCACACCTATGCTCATGACCACCAGATAAAATGGCCTTGACAAGGAATTTAAGCGATATCGGTATAAACCATTTCTAAAACAAGGGAGAAATGGTGCAAAAAGGTTTAGTAAAAATTACTTTGAACTGGATTTACATTAATTTCATTTAATTTAAGCAGCTTCTGGTACACGGATACTCCAGATTGCGATTAGATGCTTTATCGGAAGTAGTTCAGCTACAGAACATTGGCAACATGTTACCCCCTGCTTTTAATATGCAAGTCATTGTGTATGAATTTCCTTAGCCTTAAGGAACAAGCCAGTAAGCTGACTGAAATGCTATCTGGAAAACTTTCATTTTTCATGTAATAATAAGCAAGGTGAAGATTCAAAATAAATGTCATGAAATAAACACATGTTTTTAATACTGGTTATGTAATTCCTGCTTGGTATAAAAGTGAGTTCTGAAACATTTTGTTTATGTACAGTGAACACAGTCAGAAATAGCTTACCGGGTTTTGTTCATCAAGTCTGCTCCACGTGCTTTGTAATAATCTAAATTTTGTTGGAATTGATGAGTCACTGGTCTTGGATTTCTCTAAAAAACAAAACAAAACAAAATAAAAACAACCCACACAAAACAAAACAAACAAACAAAACCCCCAAACTTGATTACCTTATTGGAATTTTCTGGAGAAATTTAAGGCAGACACAAGAAGTATGCTCATTAAAGAAGATTAGAAATTTAGAAATGTAAAGAATAATTTGTTTTCTCAGGATCTTAGTTTCTCAAGTCAGTAATGTCAGTTACATAAAAGTGATGTCTTGAAATACTTAAAATAATACCAAGTGTTACGAGTAAGTCCACCCCGTGCTCACAGGAATTGGTGTTCTTTCCCACAGCAATGAAGCTGTCAGCTGTAGTGGTAACAGTTCTAACTAAATCAGTAACTCTGGGAAAATTTCAGATACCGATCTGATTTCTTTCTTTAGCTCAGGTATAGAACTTTACCACCTGCAAGTTTCTAAAGAAAATGGTAAAAGGAGAACTTATAGTGAACATTTTTAACAGAATGCAGCACCAGCAGTGTTGGGTAAACCAAGAAGTACATTTAGTGACAAGCTGAACACTGCCACTAGATGGCACACGGAGCCTTTTTTCCCTCCAAATTTCACCCTACTCAAATCAGAGTAAAGAACAGTTCTCCTATAATAAAATGTATACAATTAATATAGAAACCTGAAGCCACTTGTTAGTCTGCACCTCTGTCACAATGCAACCGCTTTACTGAAGCACGTTGCCTTCTTAAGTTCTGAAAACAGCCTTTCTGGATCTAATAATCCACCCAACATTGATTAAGTGAAGACCACAGTATATGCATAAAGTATCTTGATCAGACAAATGCATTAATTGCAGTAAATAGTTGTAAGTGAAAAATACAGATGACACCCAAATAACAGAGATACAGAGCAGCCCTTTAGATATACAAGTATAAATTGGAAATGGCTTAAAGAATATAATTTCTAGTGTAAGAAAAAATGATAAATTTCTGCATAATGTCCAGATACATTGTATAAAACAGATCTAAATGCTTTCCAAGTATTTGCTTTAAAGGTTTATTCATTCACAGGCTGTTGCATTATATTCTGATCTGCCTTCTTAAGTCCTGCTAGTAGTAAATATATTTTTAATGAGATACACAATGACCTTTCCAAAATAGTTGTTCACAGGTGAGAGTACACTGTATTTTTGACACTCAGTCTTCAACTGTTTCAGTTTCCTATGCTGTATTTTTGGCCTCCAGATTTCATTATACTGGAATTACTGGAATATCCATAACCTTATCATCTCATTTTCCACATAACTGCAGATAACATTCCTTCCCTGTAAATCTTATTTTTGGAGGAGGATATAGGAGTTGCATTTTAAAGACCAAAGTAGTGCATGTGTACAAAAGGGGAGAAGAAGATTTACAGAGGTGCTAGATATCAAAGGCAAGGATGATTTCTGGGGTCAAATTTAAAGCTGGGGATTTCGAGATCATTTCCTGCAGTCAAACTTAACCTTGTATGAAATGTCTCATTTTCTTTCTTTGGAAACACATTAAAACATTTTAAAAAAGTATATCCTGTTTGTAATGTTCAATAAACAAGGAAACAACTAAAAGCTATTAGAGAAGAATTAAAAATATCCTCATCTACCCTACTACCCACATTGTAATGGCCACTCTATGTTTTGTTTCTCCTGTTACAAAAACAATATTTGCATAACTCTACCCATTCATATGGTTTGTAAGTCAGTCTTCATCAGCTGACAGCAATAACAATGAATCAGCTTTAGTTACTATTGCTCTAGTCTGGTAATTCAATGCATTTCTATGATAATCAAATCCAAACTGACGTGATGAGGGTAACTGATGGTTCTGCTACTACTATACAAGTAATCAAATGCTGTAACTTTTCTCTCATGAATTAAGTAACTTTTTTCTTTATGTGTCCTGATGACCATTTCAACAAGGTGGAAGAGTAAGAGATGGTTAAAATAGTGGGCACTTCTAAGTTGTAAGACAGGTCTTTGAAAAATTCACGTTACCAGATGCTAGCCTGCTACCAGATTGCTAGTTTTGCAATTTGTTTCCAATAACTCAGTATATATGTTAAACTTAGCAAAAACATTGCAATTTCCTTTCCACCACACAATAAATAAAACCCCTGAGATTATTACACATTGCTTCTGAATAATTAAAAAAAAAAAAAAAGAGGAAGAGATCATGTGGAAGAGCATCTTGGAACATATTTATGCAGAAATGACAAGCAATTCAAGACACTAAAGGCTGATCTACTATCTAAGCACTTAAAGCCATTAATAGGAATAATGATCTAACTCAAACATATGAATGAGGCTCAAGCATTAGTTTCACAGGGGCCTATTTAAATTCCTAAGAGGTTTAAAGTTATCAAAGGAAGAAGTGGCTTAAAGTACTAGTACATGCAGTGAAAAAAAAGCCCTCACAAAAAAAATTATTGAAAAAACAACCTCAGAAATGCAAGACAGTAAGTAGCAAGAGTTACTGCTGCAACTCCTTTTGTAACACTATGGTGATATCCTTCTGGAAAATGTCATTATTTAAAAAAAGCCAACCTGACATACACATTAGTAAACAAATATCTTTGAAGTATCACCACAGAAATTTTAAATACTTCTGAAAGCTGAAATTCAGACAGAAAATAAAATGGTTTTATGAAGATTATGATCTTATAGCATCGTGATTGTCCTTTGAATTTTACAGTCTTTTTAACCATTTCAGTAAGTTAAATATAAGAAGCAGCTAGGAAAACCTACACAATTACAGTGTCTCTTCCTTACGAATTTTAAACTAATTCCCCTCTCTAAGCATCCAATTTGAGCAGTCCTCTGTATTATATTCCATGTATTAGGGCTGAAGATGAAACAAATCTAGTTACAGCAAAACATAAATCTGTTGTTTGAAGTATTCACAGTAACCACATTTTTTCCTAGACTGTGCAATTTAGAATGAACCTATTTGTATTTTTAATTACTTAAGCAAGTAATGTTTTTCCTTTTTCAATTTATGCAAGTATTTTGACTAGTGCCTCAGATAAAATCTCTATCTTAAAAGGCTAATGTTAAAATGACAGTGTAATCAACCCTTAAAATTATTAGCTTGTTGAATCCCCCTAAGAAATTGTGTAAGGGCATTATACAGATGTACACGTTTATGTTTTTCCCCTTCTAAGGAAAGAGAGTGAAGAAAACCGAGAGAAAAGCTGTCTGTGCCAATACTAGAAATCACTCTTCCCCCACACCCATTTTGTAAAAGCAGTCTGACGGTTTCATAATTTTTCTAATCCTAATTTCTAGCTAGTGAGAGCTGAGTTTCAAATGACATAAAATGCCCAATTTGTACTTTTAAAAGGACAATGGGCAAAATTCAGATATAGAAGTATACATATAAATTGAAGTGATTTTGGACTTTGTCTCTCCAAAATAAATTAGCCATATCCTGAAGGCACGAGATGCTTTAAAATGTTCCAGGTACCTCTGAGGTACTCCTGCTTCTGAGCCTTCCATGCCTAAAAGATGCCCCCCCCATTTGCCTGATGAAGTCCTAACCCCCATCCTCTTGCTTCTGCTCCCAGCCACCACTACTGACTCACTCCAATGTCCATGTCTGGCAGGAGGTTCCTGGGGACTTTCTATTTGGCTTTATTTGCCTGCAGGGACATGGGGCTGAGTTATACCCATACCTGCTCCTTCCTAGGTGGGGGGCTGAGGCTGTGATCAGGAATCACACTGAACGCAGAAGAGATTCCCTAAACTTGCATAAATTGCTGAAAAGCAATTCCCAGTGGCTATAGATCATGCTCCATATGCTCAAGCTCTCTAGTATAACCCTTTTCTGCCCTGGCCTCCAGAGATTTATTGTGTCACATAATCCAGGGAGTAGATAGGACACAGAAAAACAATCTTGTGCGTGACAAAAGTCACAAGCAGACTGTTCTACAACATACCAGGAAACCCAACTTACTGCTTCAATGTAATGTTTCAACATCTTAATATATATATGTTATTTGAAAAAGTTTACACACAGGTGCAAGCAGAGCTATCTCTACAAGACTCTTTTTTCTTCTTTGTTGAGGTAGTTCCTTTCTTTCCTCTTTACTATTATTAACAGAAAAAAAAAAGATCAAATACAATTTTTTTTTCACAAAATCTGAAGATTCAGAATAAGAGAAAACAATGAAAAAAGATTTTCAATATGTCTGATGAAAAATGAGACTTATTTTAGCAAACGTGCTATTGCCTCAATGCCAAGGGAAAAGCACTCGTCATTAGAGAAATGAATTGCTCAGCTGTTTATAAGGAAAAAGCTCTGGGGGAATTTCTCAAGGCCCAAACCACAAAGCATTGCAGGGTTACACAAACATATGTTGCAGGTGTTTTAGGGTAGACAGGTGGGAAAACCTCAGCTACTGAAAAATACTCCACTTAATAGATTGTATCTGAAGCTAGATAACCTAAATGCAATAGAAAAAACCCCAAACAAAACAGTATCAGTGAGTTATACATTACCACAGCAATAGGCTCACCAAAACAGTCATCTCACTAGTGCCGAACGGGATTTTTTTAAACTAGTCTTTTTCAATATATTAAGCAACTGCTTGCAAACATATTTATTTTTTTTTTTCTACAGTAATAATATTTTAAGCCTAAACCAAAGAACAGACTGAATTAAACATATATAAAAAAGGAGAAAGATAATGATGCAGTCTTGTTTTTTTTTATTTAAATATTTTTCAGGAGCCAGTCTGCTCCTTTTCACCTTCTTTAGCTGGCAGGACAATATTGGATTGTTTCATAATTCTCGTACAGCCTAAAACATCTTAGTATTAAAATTCTGCTATTTATTTTTCTTTCATTTGTTTGTAATGAAAGTTGGAGGAACACATGTATAAGCAATAGCTTAAAATTACATAAACTTATAAAAATATTTTCGTATACTAAACAACCAACCCACCTGACTCTAGAGCATTCAAAGCAAATGCCACTCCCCAAACAAAACTTTCCTTCCAGCTTCTAATTTCCCCCCCTCCCTAGTTATATCTTCTGCAGAACATGCAGTCTGCTGGAGCACAAAAGGTATTCATTCTATGCACCTATGAACCACTGAGTTAAATGCTTACTAAAAAGAAAAAAAACCCAACAAAACAACAAAAAAAACCAGTGAGACATCAGAAAACATAATATGTTTTTGCCAATTTTAAAGTGGTTCAAGGCCAATAGAAAAATACTATCCAAAATGCAGGTTGAGAGTCTGCATCTATCAAGCCTACATATGAAAGTAGCACAACATGAAAAGCATCCTGCACAGAACTAATAAAGAACTTCCTTTAATCACAGGAGTCAGGAGATCTGTGCACTAATACTGGCATTGGCAAAGGAACACCATAATCCTCAAACTGGGAATAATGCTTCCTGTTCACATTTTTCAGAAAGATGCTGTGGGTCTCTATTGCAGAGCTCATTATTTACAACACAATAACAGCATGAAGAATTATCATATTTAATCGTTCCTAAAGAAAATTAGGGAGTGCTTTTATTCCCCCAAACAACAAAAATTCCCATGAAGAATTGGAAGGAAAAGAAATGCAGTTAATTGGGTCAAGGCAGGGAAAAAACTCTGAACTCTGATCAAGCTGAAATAAATTATCTCCAGTTTTGTTACATGACAACCCTCCATTCCCCTGGAAACTAGAAATTTCAGATACCAGAAAGATATTTTAAATACTGTGCATTATGGACTATTTTTAACTTCATACACACATACTTTTTCTCACACGGGCATTCTATGACAAGAGATGAAGAAATGAAAAAAAAAATTACAAGAGAGATTTAAAAATACTTCAGTGACTTGACTGAAAGAAATTTCTAGTTTTGTATTTTGGCTTCTTGTCCTCACCGATTGGAAAGTGATATTTTTTTTTGTGTTTTATTATTATTATTTTTTATTTATAGCTTTACAGTGTATTGCATAGGTTCAAATCCTACCAAATCGGCTTTTGTTGATATTTCAGACAAAAGGACTCTGATCTGCCAATGTTCAAGTTCATAACCTGCGTAAAATCCCCATCTTCCATTAACTGAATTGCTTAAGTACCTTCTAAATCTGACTCTTTATTTAGTCGCCTATTTTTCAGCTGAACCCTTGGTTTTAAGAAGTAAATTAACTAAATAATGAGGTATAAATCTGACAGTGTTCAGCTTTACCCCATGACAGATTTATGCTCTGGCATCTTGCAGCCCTGCATGGTTAGAAACAGGAGTTTTACAACATTGTGGAGAAAAGATCCAGGCTTTGGAAGGAACGCACAGCAAGCCTTGCTTTAAACCCTGGAATGCTCCAAATTATGAGATTTAAAATATGACATCTTTATGTAGAGAAAAGCTACCACATTATAGTTTTATTGGCACTCGTTCTGGACAACCTGCGTAACTCACTGATGGCTTTGTGAGTAATGCAGTTATCCAAAGCTTATACTGGTAAAACCCCTATAACCACACTTACAGCATTTTATCTCCTCCAGATATATGCTTGTACACAAATCTCACATATTGGGGAATACCACGAACATTGTAAGGTGCTGTTTGGTTATTTCTGCTATGTGGAGATGAAACAGATTAATTTATGGCCTGTGTGTACTGTGGTACATAAAACACTTGAAAAAGGTTCCAAGGGAAGTGAAAAAGGCTCTTTTTAAGAGCCCCAGGCACACACCACAGCAAAAGGAATATGTTGTCCAAGTCTTTTCCTCTAAAATGCAGAGAGAAACTAAGGTCCTGGTACTGTGGGACAGGCAACTCCTTTCATTTTGGGACTTAAATAATGAGGATACTGCAGAGCCATTTTGATCACTACTGCTCCTTAAAAAGACAAAGGACAGAGGCATGACTTCTCCAAACCTGATTTTCCACAAAAATTACAGGAAAGGAGAAGATGTACCATTCTCACTTCTACCTTGAAAGCATTTTACTCTTTCCGAGAAGCATTCCCCAATACAAATGTACTCAAATAGCCTTGTATACAGCAATTAGTACATTAATATTTACTATAAAATATGTCAATACACCAGCAGTACATCTACATTTATATCAGAAGAGACTGAACTTAAATTCCATCATAATAGACTGGATGTGATTCAGTAGCTAATCTTTCATGCATTATTGAAAAGTTATGAATCTATTTTTATATAACTCACAGTAGGTGTTTTGAAAATTTTAGTCAAATAAATAAATTGTAATAAGGAGAACTTTTGATTAGGTAGAATTGAAGTGCTCTAAGTGTTTTAAGTGCTTCCTTTTGATAAACTATCTTGCAAACTAGAAGTGATTAATTGAATTGTCAGGTTGCACATAAGAAGAACCATAATCACCTCACTCTAACACTGTTAAATGCATTTTATTAGTGTAATTTTATAAATAACAACATTACTCTTTAGGAGAGGGTCAGCAGCTTTAGATGATTTTTTAAACAGAAGTAAAGCAATCATTTGAAAGAAACAGCCCCAAGAAATTCACAAGCAATAAATTTTATTGGTAGCTAAAGTAATTAAAATCTTGAAGTGCTCCAGTTTCTTGCTAAAGCAAGAATCAGAATTGCTTTTACTTTGCTACTAAGGATATCAATTTGCTAAAGAGAAACAATAGTTTAAAATTCTGGTTTCCAAAGACAACTTTCTCTACCACCTTGCCTCTCTAAAGTACTTCCCCTTAACATGACAAGAGTGTATGAATTCCCAGTAAATATTATCATGAGTGCTGATCAGTACAGAAGAATAATTCCTCCCCTATTTCCAAATTTTTCCTGATTGCCCATCTGGCCTGAACATGATGTTGCCACATCTTGTCCTTTCTGATTAATAGGAAATACACCTCAATAAAAAACATAATTATGAAATCTTCAGAGAAGTTTAAAAAATGCAAACACTTTTTTCTCCTTGTGTTTTAATTAGCCCAACGACTGATCAGCAAGTAGTTGCCTTGACTATTTATTGAATAATGCATATGCTACTTGCTGTTCTACACAACGCTATTTTATACTTGGTTTAATATTAATTGAAAGCAGAAACAATGGTTCCTAACTTGCTTTTAGCTGTATCCTCTGAAAGACTCTGCACTTCTACACCCAGCCACTCAGAAATCACCAGCCGTGCCACCAATTCCTCACCACCCTCAAGGCCAGAAGCTCTCCTCTGCTGAGTCGTCAAGACCAGCAATGAGAACAACAAAGTCAACTTGCTGTCCTTGCTGGGCTCTGCTCTCACTGTCAGGAGTGGACTGCAGCACCATCTCCCTCAGCCCTACACAGAACTGGGACAAGTATTTGTTTCTGCACTGCCTTACATACAGCACAGCTTTGTCTTAGCTTTAAGAGGTGTCACTGTTCAAGAAGCTTTCTTTTATTCTGTATTATTTCCCACCATTTTCTTATTCATTTTAATTCAATGTCTGCTTAACTTAGATTGACACAATATTTGTGGGTTCTTAAGCAAATAATTGGTCTGTGCATACAACACTAAAGAGAGCAATACTGGAAGCTGCATCATCATTGGCAATCCAAGAGATCAGATTTCTCCGAGTGATGACTACTGTGGTACATATGATGCTGAGGAATGAGAAGGATGAAAAAATTTCTTATTTGAAAATGATGACTAATCAACCATTTACCAAGATTTTTTTCCTAGAAGTATTACTTCTGATGTGCTTGACACTTTGAAGAAGATGACTCTTTTATGGTGGGTCAATTAAATAGTTAATATATCAGGGGAGATATGCACTTTGAGAGACATGAGAAAGTTACTGTACTGGGAGTATTGACCACATAGCCTTTTTGTAATTTGAAATGCATAGGTGCTCTGGGAAGGAAGGTTTTGAAACAAACATAAAAAAATGAAGAGGATTTTTAATTCACGGTACACTTGCTATTTTTATGTGGTACTATGGCAACATGGTTAGTCCAATAATTTATCATTAAACACATAGCTGCCTGTCATACCTTATTCTATTAATGAAACACAATAACTGAATATTTAAAATATTATAAAAAATTCTTAAAGTGTGGCCTACCTCCTTGGAAAGCTAAAGTTTCTGATTTTAAGAACATGAGCAAAGAGGAAGGTAATATCAAGACTTTTGCATGCAAAATATGTGCAGTTCTTAGTTGTATAGGCCTACATTATAAAGCTTAGCAGTTACAGAAAAAACACCAATTTATTCAAAGAGAGGTGTTCAGATTACATCTAACCTTACTCTATTTGCAAACGGGGAAGCTAGACCATGAAAATGTTTGGGTTCAAAGAACTGTATGTGGCTATAAAACCAGAAGTCAATGTGAAGATCTTGACATATTTTTGTTCATAAAAATCTATCTATGTTGCATTAAACAACAAAGATCTTAATCTTTCTGAAATTAAGGCAAATAGATGTTCTCTGTAAATCACTGAAAGTAAATGCATTTAATGTTGTTTCTCATAATTCCTTTCCTCCCAGATGAAAAGACACACACTTAGCTTTTCTGGAAAATCTGGTTTCCTTTATCAGTCCTATCGTCTGTCAAAGCAACTCACTTTTAAATTGTAGGTGACCTTACTTGTACCACCAGCTCATACTGCACTGGGATATCCATCATCCCAGCTTCCTTAAACTTGCTTTTCATACAACCCAAACCCCTAATGTATTATTGCAAATCTCCTGAAATATCGGCCTCATTTTTCATGATTAAAAAACCAAAAAGGCAAAACGCAAATGTTTGTCTGAGTCCCCCCCCCACCTTGTTAGTAACCCTCTAACAAAATGGACTTTGCACCCCAGTAATAATCCTGTGTTTGGGTACAAAATTAATGAGTTGCTAATGGCCAAACACTGTCAGATACTAACTTCTGATTGGCTGCAATCTGGTCATTAAAGAGAGGTAATTAATGCCAGATTGCACACACAATGCTAACAAACAAACAAAACAACCCCAAACCTGTTTCTCTCCTGCCACAAACAGCAAAACAAACAATACTGACATAACGGCAGCTTTCAAAGGACAGTTGCAGCTCTACAGTGGCACCTCAGTTAATGAGTGTATAGAAAAGAATTTATCTGAAGAAGAAAGTGAAACTCAACAGCCTTTCAGGCACATGAAACTAGCTTGGAGAAAACTCTGAGACGGTGGCAGCTACTTAAGAAGAAAATTCAGTTGAAAATAAATGTACAAAGAGTTTAGTTGAAAGTTTCAGAAATATGTTTTCCTCTTGTCACTTGCTGCTCACATTGTGAAAAGCATTAAAAGCTGGAATGCAGATAACTCTGACTAATCGTTGTATCAGTGATCATGACTATATATTATTGTTAAAATTTTCTGGTAGTACCTGTAATTTCAGTCATGACAAACTAATATGACTTCTTTGAAATGTCTTGTATGCTTCATCATGTATCTAATTAGAATTTAATATTATTATATGGCCACTTTCAATGTCAGCAAATAGCTTAAAATGCAATGTTGAGAAAATATCAACAGCGGTAACTATAATATCATCAGCATAACTAACAAATTAACGAAGCACAACCACTTTTTTTTTTTTTTTTTTTGAATCAATGGTTTATGATAAAAGGTATCTCCACTGAATCGGGGTCCTAACTAGCTTGCTCAACAAATAAGGTAACTCACCATGCTAAAATATCTGAAAGCAAACTTATTTGCAAAATATTAAGAATAAATACAGTAAGCTTTCAGACAAAGGATGGTTTTGAGGTTTTTAGTATGCAATGTAAAACTGTAATATTCAATGTTGTGACTTAGTTTTCCAATAAGTCATTGTGATAAGATTAACACTTCAACACAGAACAAAACACAAAAAAGAACACCCAAAGATGAAAATTACTTTGCTTATGTTGCTGTATTAGAATTTTATTTGCTAAAGGGTGAAAACAGATTTGCAAAATTCACAGTTAACTTAAAACAATAGTTTTAAACCTTTTATTCCTAGCCCTGGCTGCCTTCAGGAAGGAAAGAACATCTGGTTATTTAAGGAACACAATATGTTCACATTTTCTATGACTTTTGTTTCTAATTGGGTTTTTATTTTTTTTTTTTTATTTGAACAAGTCTAGTTAGAACTATGTTTTTTAATCACTTTATATTTTTCCACTGGCTTATCTCCGTATCTCTACTTCTTAATTTTGCAGCCTTTGCTTTGATAACTAACAGTGCTCAATGGTTTCAATATGGAAAAAAATGAAGAAAGTTGGCCACTTGTGGGATATTAAATACACAGAAAGACACCTTCAGTAAATGCTTTTGGACATACACAAAAAGCCCTTCCCTTATTTTCTCATTTCACATATACATACTTTTAATAGCTCATTCTTCCGTAAGAAGCTCTACTTCTAGTTTGAGAAGGACTGTAAGCGCATAGAAGTTACTTTCATATAATTAACTGAGGTACTTGTTCAAAGATTAGAAATGTGAAACAAATACTCTGCTAAGCAGGTTAACTTTGTCACACTATGCAAAGATGACAACACTGATTTGAGCTTTTCATTCTATATTTTGCTAAGAACTGGAGCTAGCCAAATGCAGAAAAGGCTGAAATGCAATTATTCTGCATTGCTCCATACGCATGCCTGTAAAATTAGTATCTCTCAGGCCCCCCTTCAGAGACAGGTGCATTAACTTGTTTTCAGCTATTACAGAGATGTGTATTTCTGTTCTGTGGTACTGAAATATATCAGGGATGTGGTATCTAAAAGTCCTCTCATCCCAGTTGCCAGCTGGGCTTCATGAAGTGAAAAGGAGAGCTGCTGCATGTATTAGATTAATGATAAGCACTAATTATTTTTATTTTAAAATATTGTTATTACTGGATAATGCTGAGGCTTCTGACAGGGTTTGATTCCACAAAAGGTCAGGAAATTATATTTGTCTGTCTGTAAGAAAAAAATGCCACCCAACTTTCAAATATCTTGACATTTAGGTTGCTCTCCTGTTGATGAATGCAGTGAAAAGAAGAAACCAAAATGTGACAGGTTGATCAAGCCAAAGTTCATCTCTCCTCATAGTCTACAAGACAAATAAGTAAGGAGGAGATATCTCTTATGTCAGACCAAGGACAGAGAAAAAATAATGGACGTTATTAGATGTGCAAACCCAGATTATCTCGAGAAACAGAAGTTATGGATGGAAAGGCCATATCAGGTCCATTTTAACTACTTCACCATCTATGACAGGATTGTTCCTTAAGAACCTTTCAGTTTCAGGTACATATCACCAACCTTTCTTAGTCCAAGTACCCCACAACTTCCCCTCAGTGAGATTATTTGGCATTCACCTAGCTGCAAAAATTCCAGAGACAATATGTATTAGCAAACCTTCAAGAGGCAGATTCCTCTTTGTCCCTGACCATGACATCTGAACTGCATTTCTTGTCCAGCTGAGATTTAAAGCTCCAAGGGGCAGAGAGCAAGCCTCTCTCAGGTATTTGGAACAACACTAACCATTCTTACTGTGTTTAACAAATAATCATATTAGTCTCTAGACCATGCAGCAGAGGAGTTCCCTGACTTCAGATATTAAACCCCAGCTGAAATCCCGGAAGAAATGCGACATGGAACAATTCAGCCCTAGCTCATGAGATCTAAACTGCACTGAACTAAATGTAATTTCTTATTAGAAACTAGAAGCTGGTGACAGAGAAATACACAGGAAAACATCAAAGGAGGAAGAAAAATCATTAAGCACTGAATTTGCTAATCATCACTTACAAGTTGTACAACTGACTAAAATCTCTGTGTCTTTTTTTTTCTAATCTTCTTTCATCTGCTCAGGGAGTAAAAGCAAACTGAATCATCTTTATGCAGATAGCAAAAAAAAAAAGGTATCACAATTTTCCACTTATATTGATGTGTAATCTGTGCAGTGTCTTTAGACTCCTACTGTACCCATGCTGTCTTGTTGAGTCTTCCATTTTATACTGTGCAATGAAAAATATTGACAGATTTGGACAATTTTTCATGTGTGGGTCTTATAGATGAATTTTATAGATTCATCTTCTAGATTCATCTTCTAGATGAAATCCCTCATCTTAGAGATGAAATTCACAAGATGTGGATTTCAAAATAAATTGGATTGAACCAACATATGCTTAAGCACAGAGAAATTAAACTTAAAATTTTACCTAGGGAAGAATAAGAAAAAGGTACTTGTCATAGCATTGAAAACATGTTTCTTTCTCAGACCAGGAACTAGTTTTTTCTTTTAGAGTGATCCTTTAGAACAGCTCAACTTCCTTACTGTAAGAGTCATAGAATCATAGAATGTTTTGGATAGGAAGAGATCTTTAAAGGTCATCTAGTCCAATCCCGCCCTGAAATAAGCAATAAGGAGGGACATCTTCAACTAGACCAGGTTGCTCAGAGCCCTGTCCAACCTCACCTTGAAAGCTTCCAGGGGCATATACCACCTCTCTAGGCAACCTGTGCCAGAGTCTCACCACCCTCATCTTAAAGAATTTCTTCCATATATCCAATGTAAATCTGCCCTCTTTCACTTTAAAACCATTGCCCCTTGTCCTGTCACTACTGACCCTGGTAAAAGTCTCTCTCTCTTTCTTATTGCCCCCTTAATATATTGAAAGGCCACAAAAAGGTCTACCCAGAGCCTTCTCTTCCCCATACTGAACAACCCCAACTCTCTCAGCCTTTCCTCACAGGAGAGTTGTTCCATCCCTGTGACCATTTCTGTGGCCCTCCTCTGGACCTGCTCCAACAGGTCCATGTCTTTCCTGTGCTGAGGACTCCAGAGCTGGACACAGGACTCCAGGTGGGGTC
>JAAGNO010030641.1:0-19286 GCA_033439905.1 Ceryle rudis
AGAGTGGACAGGGCAGGTGACCTCAAACTGACCAACAGGGGATTCCATCCCATATATGTCATATTTGGTATAAAGCAGAGGGATCTGGAGGGTCTATAGCTCTCTCTAGGGACTCCGGGGCTCTTCTCCCCTCTTCGACTGCTTTGCCAGCTTTGCTTGGCTTGGCTCAGGTCCTCTTTCAGTTCCTTCCTCTGAGCATCCAAGGACTCTGTCCGTTCTGCCTTCAATCCCAATTGTTGTGTTCCTGAATCTGGTACCAGAATCCAGCTCCTGAACACAGTTCCCGTCTGCTGCTGGGGCCAGTCTAGGACTCCCCTGCTGCCTGTTCCACAGCATCAGTGGTGACGGTGATGTAATTGCCATCAGGGGGGTTGGGTTCAATACTGGGTTTGTATATATTTGTACATATTCTATTTTATTATTATCATTAAATCTGTTCTGGTTTCCTTTTCTAATTACCAAGTCTCTCTCCCTTATTCCTTTTCTCTTCCCCTTTGGGGAAGGAGAGGGGTTAACAGAGTGCGTCTGTTATAGGTCTAAGGGGCTACCCTGACCCTAAACCATGACAGTGTACAGTCTATATACAGTAGAGAATTGCCTTGATGCTTCTATGGGTTCTTCTAAAGCAAAACCCTGAGTCATAAGCTAGAAAAAAATAAACAGATGCTTTTCTGGTTTTATTTATGTGTACAATAGAACCTCACTAATTTGTGCCATTGTATGGGAAGACCCATTGTAAATGACAGAGTAAATGAACACTTTGCAGATCAGAATGTTATTCATTTTTTTTTCTAATTGTCATTTGTTTTCAGCTGTTTGTGGTAAAATAGCATTACACTGTTATTGGTATTTATATTAGTACTGTTGCTACCTCAGTAAAAGTCAGTCCTTAAAAAACAAGCCCAAACCAGTATTCCACTTAGACATACTGGTGCCTACAAAGACTAATTAGCAAAGGAAACAATTCTAGTGCATAGGTGATTTTTACAAAGCCTTTGGGAAACTGAATATTTAAAAGTATGGTGTTCAGATGTCAAACATGTTAATACATGCTTTGGAGAATGGCATGTAAAATAGTATATTAATAATATTATGCCTTGATAAATCTCTGTTACTAAACATTTACTAGGATGTATAGAAAAAGTTCTAGGATGAAAGCATATTTCTTGAAAACTTAATTTATTTTAGGTAATATCTACGCACATGTATACACCCATAGGTGAAATATTACAATTCCCACTTTGACCAACAGCTACCACACCACTGAATTAGAAAGGTATTTAAAAATCAGCTTCTTTTTTTTTTCTCGCTTTTGCCTAACCAGGAAATATCTTTTTGCTCAATAATTACAGGTTTTGCACCCAAATTTGTACACACATTCACTTCTGTATGAAGCAGAAATGGTTGAATACACTGCCAATCACCTGAACTATTCTGAGCGACATGGCTGATATAAGAATAATCTCATACTGACTCTTAGAATGCCTCCAGATAGCTGTACAATCCATGCCCAGAAGATTTAAGAGACCTGCTCTTCTGTGCTCTTTTAGTACAGGTCACAACCTTTGTTAATGACAGTTAAAACTCATATGCATACCTGTAACCTGGAGCTAAACTTAGATTTACCTAGATTTTATGCTACACTTTTCTTCCTCTACTCCTATAAGCCCAGATAGCCTGGAAAACATAACTTCTGTTTTAAAGACTTATGAGGCCTTGAAATTTTTTTTTCTTTAAGAGCCGGACATCACAGATGAAAGTAAGATCTGTGAAGAGTGAGTGCTTCATGGGTTTGATAATGAGAAATGGAAATTTCATCTCAAGGATAAAAGATCGGTTTCAGTTTGAAATCAGTCCAAGTTAATATTTACAGCTTCTGAGTGAACCTCAAAAGATTTGAGGTTCCAGAAATCAGATTTTTCAAGAATATTACATTCAGAAATCAAGATTTTTCTTGAACGAAGAGTGAGTAAACTATAACCATGCATATATATAAAATCTAACCACAAAATGCTAGCAAGAGCTCTAGATATTGCCTCACAGAATGACCTACCAGCTATATGCAAACTATCTTCTTTAGGAAGCTCACATAGTCACAGCTCATATAGCACTTAAAGACCAAATACCTAACCCTGTACCAGACTTCATTCTCTACATTCCCTTTCAAATTCAGCTAAAGAATTTAAATCCAGAAGGAAAATAAGATCATCTAGACAACTACAGCATATGAAATCCATTCAATATAGAGTATTTCTTTTTATATTGATTGTAATAATTTGCATTTAGCTAAACTCTAACTTCCGGCTAAAACATATCTTCTAAAATAAGTACACTCAGTCTTATTTTAATGACATCTGAGGATGGAGAACCTGCTTGGCTGTTCCTCACATGATTAATCACTTTGTCAGTGCTTTACTTCTCTTTAGCATCTTCCTGGTGCTAATTACCAGTCGCTGGTTCTTGTTATGCAACTCCTTGCTGAATGTCATATTTTTTCCATTGGAAGAGAGTTATCCACTGCAGTTAAAAGTATCCTGTCTTTTCTGGGGTAACTCAGTAAGTGCAACCTCTTTATGACTAAATGTTGGCTAGTTTTCCAGTTTTCAAATCAATTCTGTGGCTTTTCCTAGGCCCTTGCAAGTTTTTCCATCCGTCTAGGAGAATCCAGTCTTGGCTTCCTCAGTGCATGTGAGCTATCTATTAGTAATCTGCATATACACCTTGGAACCATACCAGAGCTCTTTACCACAGCACTGCCCTTGGGAATTGGGAAATCATGGTCTACTTCAAGATCATCACTTCCCAACACATACCCCAACTCTTTGTCCTCCAATATTAATTTAAAAAACAAATTTCTGCCTTTGTCAGGTTCAATATAATAACATGGCCAGTTTACCAGCCAAGCTAGTGACCTGCTCTTACCATTATATTTCATCCCATTCTTCCCTGTGCCATTAACACTAATAGAGTAGTACACTACTTCCAAAGAGATATTTCACATTGACAATTGTGTTTTTATCAGACCTCTTAGCTTTCTTGTTCAGATCTATACATTATTGACACTGTACTACTGCAGAGTTCTTCAGTTAGCTACAAGAAGATATTCACTTATGCACATTTTCAGTCTAAAGTTCTGTATTTAGCTTTTTCAAACACAGTTATGATGCTATCACACAAATAATTTTACTCTGATGAGACGTATTATCTAAAAAAACCAAAGTCCATAACCATTAATTATGTCCTTAGATTTAAACACTTTATGAATGGAATCCTGACTTAACTTTTCCATTATTCTTCTGCACCTGGTGAAACATTAATTTTTCATTCACACGATAGCAACAACCTCAGATATTTTGAATCTTCCAAGGACTCCAATATTTAATAGATATTAATACTGTCAGTCCAGAGACATCCCTAGAAGTGCAGACATCTTTACAGCATTTGTTGGCAACTAAAGATCCAGAAAATACCTCATCCTGCTGCATTATACTTGTTTCTTTGCAAACACACATTTATTGAATACTTACATCTTCTCTGGCTCTCTACTGGTAGTTTTGTCATTTCCTGTTAAGAATAGCATACATTTGTTTCTTCCTCTTGAATTATTTCTTTCCTTTCCTACTATTGCTAAGGCTTTCTGTGTTCATTAAACTTCATGACTTTATAAAACAAAGATATTTCTTTAATGACTATAGCTTCCCTCATTAATTTTCTCTATAAATTTCCACACTCTGTTTAATATCCTTCCTTCTGGACTATAATTTCTTTAGAGAATACCTAGAGGTTATATAGATACAAATATAGGCACTCGCATTAGTCAGAGATAACTGGTGTAATGAAAGGAAGTGATGACCATTTTGTAGGACCTGCTGTGTGTTTTTTTCCCAGCTGGGAGTAATTATCAGTGATGGGACAAAAGGTGTGGAGACAAGAAGAAATATATCTCTTTTTCATCCATTTCCTTTACATGCAGATTTTCCTCTCAGTTCAGGAGAGAACTTCCATGATGGCAACTTCCTCTGGGCTTTCAAATCTTTCAGGTCTCAGCAGGCCTAGTGTAACTTCTCTTTCCTTCATCACAGACCGGCATCTTCCTCTGCCTGAATCTAATACCTTTCTTAACTGAGGTCCCAAGATAAAATTTTCTGAATATCAAAACTAAAACAAGTGTTTAATTGCAGGAAATAACTTTTACCACACAAAGATATTCTACCAGAGTTGAGAAGCCTGATAGGACATTTCCACAAAAAAACTGCAGTTTACTCATATGGATAAATTAACAACCTTTGTCTTCATCTCTATGCACCCGAAATCTAGTCCAAGCCCCACAGATTATGCCCATTACACCAGGGTACTTCTGTTTTCCTTCTTAATTGGAAATCAAAAAGTAATCACAATTTAATTCTGTATAAGCATCTTCTCTTAGGAACGATCAGTGATTTCAAAGCAGTCCACTACTAGTAGAACTGACAAGAGAATTCAAACATCCATAAATATCCTATTGTCTTTAACTTGCTGCTTTTTTTGGTAAAAAAAAAAAAAAAGGATGTTTTCCTCATTCAACAGATGCTGAGGACAATAGTAATAATACATTTAATTGCATTTCATGCTTTCTGCTTGTGAACATTGTCCTTTCTTTGTTCAAGATAAAAGCTCAAGAATCACCACTCACTTCTGAATAAATATTCACTTTGTCTAGAGCTGATATTTGAATCTCTCCTCTATGACATCTGTCTAAATACTGGCCTAATTTACTAAATTTGAGGACTGTAGATCACTGGAGAAAGTCTTGCCTAAAATGTAAAAGTGCTAAAATACTTGAAAAAAATCAAAGCTCGATATTTTCATGATGGTACATAACATTACATGTGGGTAGTACTTTATAGTAACTATATTACAATATTCTGAGTGTGCATAATTTAGTATTGGAATATGACTGATAACCTCTAGGCACACAACCATCCTAATTTATTCTTGCCATTTGTTATTGTTACTCAGTCCCTGGCTGCCACATCCATACTGGCTTTGACAGGTTCTACTTTGAGGTTACAAAAAAGTCAGAGTTAGGTAAGACACAGCAAATTCAGAACATCATCAGAATATCTAATCAGTAGGCATGTCACAGAAGCATGGAACACAGGGTGAAATATGTATGATATGGAGTAAGAAAGCTTCCATCTACCAACCCTGAATTTAGAAAACTGAAGGATCTCACTAAGAAACAGACTTAAAGCAATGCAGCTGTAAGATTGTGCATGTCTGTGACTGTTCAAGTGCTTGTGATGAACATTCTGTAAATATTATCTCCAATCTGAGACTAGAGGATGTAGGAATACTTTAGTGCCTGTATTTAAATTTAATACTGCAGTTTTTTAATTATTCTGCATTGGGACTAGGAAACAATCATAGTTCCATTTACTGAATTTTCTTCTTAGGTGACATTATAACAGAGTATGGGAGCCTCTAAGTATTTTGACATAGAAGTTACACATTGAGGTTTTTCTGACACCTAGTATTAGCATGTTATTAAGACCCACTGGATTTAGATATAAACATTGTTGGGAGTATCAGAGAGCTCCAGAGATGATTTGCCACTTGTTATTTATATAACAATAGAAACAATTTCACTAGAAGACATTTGTATAATATTTCAGCATGATCATTAGCAACACAATAGTTAATTAACGTCTTTTTGAACTGACATTAAGAGAGAGTGTCAGGTTAAAAAATTCAGTAGCATACTTGAACCAACAGTACTTGGATAAGCTGTCCCTTTATATAGCCCAGTTAGACAGCAGACTTTCTGCAGAGCTGTGGAACAGAGGGAAGGTCTTGATCTGCACGAAACTTGAGGTGCAATTCCTCCTATTATTTCTTCCCCACCAATGACCTCTGTCAAGGCTTTTATCCACTGCCTTCTACTCCATTTGAGATAATTTGTGAAAGTGTTGAAATACAAGAGAGAAAAATACCTGTCCAACTATAATAATTTTTAAAGGAGCAATTATTTTGATTTAATGAATGCAATGAAAAGAAGAGAAAGAACTTGCTAATTATTGGAGTAAAACATCATCAATTTCCATGATTCAGTGTGTGAGAGTTTACAGGGGACTCAAAAATTTTTCCCATATTTTTTTTTGTGGAAAATCTTTCAGCCAACCATGGGAAAGACACTGATTTCTGCAGTTTCATCATCCATCACCTAGTTCTCCACCTTTGATTGCAATCCCTTGTACTTTTATGCCTTATAATAATTGTAAGCACCCTGGGGCACAAGTAAGTTAGTTTAATTTGTCTATAAAGCACCATTCTTTCCTAAGGCATTGAATGACTAATATACAGTAATTTATAAAGAAGGCATTTGCAAGTCAGAGGAGTTGACAGCAGGCCAGTGAATTAAAAGAAAGTAAAGTTAAAAAGACCTTCCTCCATTAAGTAAAGCTTGTTTTAGCAGCCAGGATGTTTTTGTTTGTATTTGGTATGAGAGCACTGCCCCTTGGCAAAGTACTTCCTCCAAAGAGATGGAAGGTGGCTGCACCCTCTGAGCTTACACTGAGCTTTATGAATGCTGAGTAAAGCACAACTAGGCTAACTATGCCAGCAGCTGTATCCTTCATAGCAATATCTAAGCTAAAATGTAGGTTTAAATATGTAAACTACAGGAGTGGAAAGAAAACAGAAACAATAGAATGGTACCAAATCCTTTTGCTTGCTTTTGCTAGGAAAAATGATTACACAGTTAATGTGATGAGTATTAAAACACTCCTCAGGTACTTCTTTATCAAACTTACATTCAAAACAAGCTGCTAAAATACATTTACTCAGCACTGCATCAACATTCTCTCAGACTTTCTTCCCATTCTTCTAACTATATTTCACCAGACAACTTTTTTTAAAGCATGACAAGACAAAGTTCCCATATTTCCATTCAAGAGGCACTAGATTTGTTGCAGAGACCATGTGTACAGTTCACGCTCAAAAGCTGCCATGTATTCAGAAAGCATGTCCCATAGAATTGATGAGTCATGTGAAGAGGCCATTTGTCCTGGATTTTCGGACATGCAATAGCCTAGTCAGACCTATAAATTTTGATTTTAAGTACTTTAGGGCAAAAATCTGTCATTTTAATTTGTTGAGAAAGCACCATTCTTTCCTAAGGCAAGGTGTGAATAATGCATGACATTTTAAAAAGGAACTGTTTGCTACTGTTACTGCTCCTGAAAAACATCTAGATTCTCAGACAAATGACCAAAGTACACTTAACGCACTCAGGCTATATTTTTAGGTGCAAGGAGAGTACATAACCTCTAAACCCCAGACTTACAACAAGCTAAATATTCACTGTTACCAACTGAAAATTCAATCTCGGATTATTTGGTACTCTAATTAATATCTTTGCTTGTATAAGCGAAGAATTGCAGTTCTCTGTTTAATTTCCTATAAAGTGCTGAAGTTCTATTGAAAACAAGGAGTTCCATATCTGAATGCTTTTGTAGATCCAGAGTTAATCTTCCCAGTCACAAAGAAAACACTGAAAATAAGACACAATTTCAAAAAACAAAGAAACTAAAAAGACTGGAAAACAAAACAGAAACAGCAACAACAACAAAACCAAAAAAAAACCCCAAACCCAGAAAACAAAAAGCATATTAAACAATCATTAAAAAAATAAAAAGCAAAACAAAACAACAACAAAACAAGAACAAAAAGCCTCAAACATTAGCATATTAGTCTCTTAAATATCTTCAATTTTCGTATTTCTTCAGTAACCATCACCCCATTATTTAAAAGTACAATGCCAAAACCAGAGATGAGCATGGCATATTGTTGAAACTTTCATAATGCATCAATGAAAATGCTGTAGAAAATGTTTACCAGAACATCATGTCTCTATGGGTTTGTACATATATGTCTTCTAGTACATTGTTGTTTTTGTAAAGTAAGCTATTAATGATTGTAATGATTAATTCTGTTAATGATTAAGTAATCATTACTAATTATATGACTGTAATATGGAATTGCAAAAGAAGGAGTAGTGTATGTTGGAATATGTATAAAAATAGATACAAACAGACCCCAGTGTGAGTAAAAAGAAACCATAAACATTAACATCATTCTCCTCCTGGCAAAGAGGAGGAAGAAACCCCAAGAATTAACCTAGTTCTCCCGCTGAAGAACTTCCAATACTTATTACTCACCATGAAACCTTTTCTTCTTGTTGAGGAGCACAGGAAGCACAACATCAGAGAAGGAGGTAGCTATTAAGAAGTTTGTATATATTAGTTTTGCCTGTATGAATACATCAATGATGACAGTAATGAGATAATTCATGTACTAATACTATTGCACTTAGATTATTAATAAATCTTTGATTAAACCATTAAAGCTTTAATTTAAATTACGTGTTTGTATAGATGATGTCTTTAGCCAAGTAAAGTGCATTGATATGCACCAATGTTCACATCATCTCATTTTATGAACAATCCCTTTTTTCATTACTAACCTTTGTAAAGGCTTGAATATCTTGTGTAATGCTAGGGTTGTTTACAATATTCTGAGAGCTGGAAGTATCAATATGTGTATAAAACACATGACAATAAAGAATTAGGATGCATTTAATGAAAAAAGCTTCTTTATTTAACTTTCTTTTAGGAGTAGTCTGTCAGATCAAACACTTTGTAAATCTACCATTTAATCACTAAAAGGTAAAAAAAACCCCATTGTTCCAAGACAAAATTAAAAGATGTTGCTTCATTTGCTTAAGACAGTTCTCCAGAGCTCCAGAGGACAGAGCTTCCAGAGGAAAAGACATGTTCATCTCTATGGATAAACAGCAGAAGTATGCCTAGTTACACCCGCATGAAGTCTCTACTCAGAACACCCAAGATAGCAGGGATCTGAAACAAATGGCTTGTCAGAACAGAGGATTGAAAAGCATCCCTAACTTTAGGTAAAATGTTAAGTATGGGAAGGATAGAGGAACTGTATGTTAACTGTTCTGCCTTTAGCAACAACAACAAAAAGTTACATGATACTTTTTTATTCAAGACAATGTATAGGAAGATCCTTGTTGAAATTGCTGTGGAAAGAAGAGCAAAGCTTAATTTACCAACCTGTTAAACGAAGTTCAGATCTCTCTGGCTGGATTAAATAACAAAGTCTCTGAACTGGCCCAAAAGGCAGTTTGCAAGAGCTGGCACACAGGCCTGCCCACCAAGACAACCTGTCACAGCAAAATATGGAAAGAGAAAGTGATGTGGCAAATGAACCTGCATGCTCTGGATAACACCAGTACACTGAGAACCAAGTTAGCAGACTGTTGACAAAGTCACTGTCAGGAGAATGTTTTAATATCATTCCTGGTGATACATTTCTGGGATGTGTTACTAAACTCCTCTCCTCAGTAATGACTTCTTTGCTTCATGTGAATTTTCAGAAATTCCTATTGGACCAATAAGGTAAATGTCTAAGGTAGGTGTTCAGTATTTGTGGGCAGAGACCTTGTTAAGAGCAAAAGGTTTACAGTTTATGTTCTATCATGCTGTAAGCTAATAAAAACTTCACTTTTCAATTTCACAGTCAGGCTGTAGCAGTAAATTGTTTTAACATTCTTATTGATATTCTGCATTATTACACAACTAGCTGTGAAGTTCTGCTTTTTGAGTCAGATTTTCTAAGCTGGGTCTCAGCCCAAAGATGAGTATTTTTGATTTATTTTCTTTTTGGTAAATGTGAGCAAAACCAGGTCATTTCTTTTACCTATGCAAAGATTAAAAAATCTTCTATATGAAGAACTTAGATGGTTTATGTATGCAGAAAGCATCTGAACTTTGAAAGCTAAAACTTACCCAATTGATATAAAGGATTAATCTCCAATTTGCAAAAATCAAATATTAACAAAATAAGTGGAAAAAATCTACTAAAACCAATTATGCAAAGTGTTACTTATTTACTTGTTGCAAAATCGTTTATTAATTCTGACTTTGACAAATAGCTTTTAATTGCATTGCTATTTGTCTGTACTCAAAATCACATGTACCACACTGATCCTGCATAGCAGTACAGATCTTTTTGGTACCTTCTTTCATCAGTGTATTATTGAAAGGTCTTTAAACCAGACTCAAAGCGGGGTGGGGATAAAACTGGGCTTGCTAAGAGGTGTTTAGGAGTGGCTGGCCAGCACATGTGGGGCAGTGTGGTAGTGAGCTCTTACAGTCAGCTCTCTCAGTGGATATTGGGGATGAAGATCCATGTGGCAACAAAGACACAAGAGATGATAGGCTGGTAAATACTGAGACATCTGACAACCAGCTGTGGGGAATTGGGTCTTCTGCCTCGAAGAAGGTGGCAGGACCATTAACCCAGCTGAAGTGCACCTATATCAATGCATGCAGCATGGACAACAAGCAGGAGGAACTGGAGGCTATTGTGCAGCAAGAAAACTGTGATATAGCTGCCATCACAGAAGCATTGTGGGATGACTCACATGATTGAAATGATGTAATTGATGACTACCAGCTTTTCAGAAGGGACAGGAGAAGAAGGTGAGGCAGTGTGGTGGCCCTCTATGTCAGGGAGGGATATGAATGTCTACAACTGAATTATGGAGATGACACGAGTTGAGTGTTTATGGGCAAGAATCAAGGGGAAGGTCAATAAAGCAGTATCACGGTGGGAGTTTGTTACAGACTGCCCAAGTAGAATGATTAGACTAATGAAATACTCTACAAGCAGTTGGGAGAGGTTTTGTGATTGCTACCTCTTGTTCTCATGGGGAACTTCAGCTTCTCAGACGTGTGCTGGGAATATAATACAGCAGAGAGGAAGCAGTCCCAGAGGTTCCTGGAGTGTGTGAAAGCTAACTTCCTGAACCATCTCCAGCTAGAGAAGGTGCCCTCCTGGACCTGCTGCTTGTTAACAGAGAAGGACTTGTAGGAGATGTGACAGCTGGAGGTTATCTTGGGCGTAGCAATCATGAAATAATAGTTTTTGATTCTTGGAGAAGTAAGGAGGGGGGTCAGCAGAACTGCCACCTTGGACTTCAATAGGGCAGTCTTTGGCCTGTTCAGGAGACAGACTGGCAGTATCCCGTGGGATTCAATTCTGAAAGACAAAGGAGTCCAGGAAGGCTGGACACTCTTCAAGAATGAAATCTTGAAAGCACAGGAACGGGCCATCCCCATGTCCCAAAAGAAGAGCTGGCAGAAAGAAGACCAGCCTGGCTTTATGGAGAGCTTTGGATGGAACGCAGGAGCAAAAAGAGAGTTTATAGCCTTTGGAAAAAGGGGTGGCCAAAAGACACTTTTTCCAAAAGTGTCCTGAGTCACCATCATCTGTTAATTCAGCCTTGAACATCTTAATTTCATTTACATAACGCAGGCCTTGTCACAGTGTGAAGTTACCTAAAACAGTTATTATGTATTTGGGAAAAAAAAAAAAAAAAAAAAAAAAAAGCAGCAGAAAGAAAAGAGTGTAAGCATTTAGATGTCCTCCTGAGAGTATCTGGTTTCCTACATTTCCAAAGTGAGACTAGATTAAAGCAGTGGTGTTTTGAGACCTTCCTAATTTTGCCTGATGCCTTCCAACTCAGTTAATTGATATCAATACTGAGTTTAACCCAGTGAGTTTAATTTTGCTCATTGTCACCATTCTTGGTGGAAGTAGGGCAAAGCATTCACATTCTTGCCTCAGAATATTTCTGACAATGACTTTTCCAAAGTTACGCATTATAAGGAGTTTCAAAAGTGGATTTTAATTTTGCATGCCTTGATTTCATGTTGTTCATACAAGGGTCTGTAGGCAGATGCATGAAATTTGGTCAGCCTATAATTCTGTAACTATGTATTACACACATATATATAAAACAAATAATAGAAAGGTATTAACACTTTAGAAAGAGCTGGCTTTACTCATTCACTTTTCTCAGAAGTGAAGTATGTCTAATAAGTCTTGCCTTGCTCACAAAATTATTGTTATACTTAATTAATGTTTGTAAAGTACTTTGAGAGCCCTGTAGTATTAAGTGTCCTGATAGTCCACTTCTCGAAGTGACTCAATACTGCAAGAAGCCCTATCTCCTGACAGTTACCAACAGACAGGCAGCCAAAAGAGCAGTGGCAGATACAGAACCTGTACTGGGAAAACTCAAACAAGGAAACTTACTGAATAGTCCAGAGTGAGGGGCAAGAAAGGAAGAAAAAAAATTTAGGACAAGGGAGAAGCTAAGCACATCCTCTATCCTCTTTCACCCTACAGATGGACTTTTTTCTACCATCATTCTCCTGCTTGCCTTTTTTCTTTGAGATTGTTTGGGACATTTTAATCCCTTTTGTTCCACCTTCTGCTTCAGAATGCTCTCATGGCCCCTTTTGGGAAGATGAGTAGGATGCTATTAGATTATCTAGCATTTAAATCCCACCTTTGCTACTTGCTTGCTGGTGGGGGTCTTTCTTTTTCCTAGTCTGTATTCACCTAGGCCAAATCCAAAGCTTGTTGAAGTCATTTACAGTCTATCCCTTGATTACAGAGGATTAGGGCTCTGTGCACTCCATGGTGTTGCTAAAATTAATTCAATACTGTCTATGGAATTCTCTGGAAAAAAAATAAAAATATATTGCTATCCAAGGAGAAACAGGCATTACTATTTCCCTGACAGCTGACTGCAGATTTGTTTTTTTGCCACCGAACTAGGCATGCAACGGTAATGCCAGTGCAGAGCACTGTGCCAGTCCCAGGGCAGAAGAGGAAGAGTCGTGATCTCATTTCATTAAATAGAGTTTAGAATTTATTTCATCAAAAGTACCTTGACAAATGCATTACTGTTTATGGACCACTGATTACATGTCCCTCAGTAGACAAGACAGGTAGAGTAAGACAGGGCTTATCCCTCAGCACATACTAATGAGGCTGTTCTGCCAGCAGCTCTGTGTGGCCAGATGCTGTACTTGGATAGGGTCCCACTGGGTTTCTTTGTGGGTGCAATTGCAAACACGTCAGTTACAAAATCACAGTTTAACTATCATCTTTGCTGGACAAAGTCAGGAATGAGTATCAAGGTAAATGATGCATTGCTTTGCTGATGAGGAAGAATTCCATATCCCACTCTAATCTGTGTAGTATATTACTGTGCTAGCTTTTGCCTAAACCGTAAATGTTCAACACTTGTGAGTACAGGTATATGGTAGGATGTGTGATCACTATCTTAGGAAAAACAATTTCGAAAGGCTGCTGAAACTGCAAAATTTCAGACACCACACACATGTACTTGTGGCATCAGCAGGCAGCACTGCAGGGCCCCAGATCTAGCTTAGCCAACAGACTTGTACAGAAGTAACACTGCCTCTCTGCAAAACAGACACTAACATCGCATTAAACTGCTGCCACTCTTAGAAGCATCTCGTCCTGGTTTGAGTGAAAATAGAACTAATTCTGTTCAGTGAATTTACTTTTCAGCTCAGTTCTTCTAACTAACTGCACTGTCTGAAGTTAGCAGCCTGTTTTCACAGACAGTGTCTGCTGCTGGCAGTGGTAACACCCCATGTTTAGAGTTACTACCAAGGATTGGTGTGCACACCAAGGCCACTGCTGGATCTTGTGCACCACACAGGGGGGTGGGGGAAAGTGAAAGGCTGCACCTGCAGGGAGGAGCAGACAGGGCAGGTGACCCCAAACTGACCAACAAGGTATTCTATCCCATATATGTCATATTCGGTATATAAAGCAGAGGGATCCAAAGGGTCTATGGGCTTTTGCACGGGCTCTTCTCCCCTCTTGGACTGCTTCCTTGGAACATCCAAGGAGGACTCTGTCCATTCTGCCTTTGATCCCATGTTCCTGAATCTGGTAGCAGAATCCAGCTCCTGAACACAGCTCCCATCTGCTGCGGGGCCCGGACTGGGACCCCTGGTGCCGGCTCAACATCAGTGGTGACGATGATGTAATTACCATCAGGGGGGTTGGGTTCAATACCGGTTTTGTACATGTTTGTACATATTCTATTTCGTTACTATTATCATCATTAAAGCTGTTCTAGTTTCCTTTTCTAATCACTAAGTCTCTCTCCTTTATACCTTTTCTCTGCCCATTTGGGGAGGGATGGGGTTTAACAGAGAGCGTCTGTTCAAGGTCTAAGGGGCTGCCCTGACCCTAAACTGTGACACATCTCAAAGGCTGTCAGGAAGTAGACTGGCAAGGGCTGATGCCTGCCCATTTGCCCCGGAAAGTGAGCTATGTGGGTTCCACTGCATGTTTAGACTTGTCTGAAGAAAGGACAAGTGATCCTCACCTCCTCTAAATGCTTCAAATATTATAGCATGGATTACTCAGTCTCAGCAGACTTCAGATAGCTTTTGTCAACCATCAGAAGCAGCTTTGTCCTTCCCCACGTGCCAAGCCGGGCCGTTGTTTTGTAATGAACAGCTTCCATTAGAGTGCACAATTTCTCATCCTGTCTGACTATGCTGATCATTCTTGTAATTAAGTCTCTTTTGATTCTCTTTGGCAGCACACCATCTGCACAAGAAGGCACACCTGGAAAGTCGTTTTCCTCTGCTTTTGCTACCCTTGATTAAACTCTGTTTTAAAGCAGAGAAGCCTAATCAAAAGAATTGCCTGACTGGAGGTAGCTGTGCCTGTCTAACGTTTGTCATAGCTTCCATCTGAAGGCTGCAGGATTTGGATTTGCATAGCAATTTTAAACAAAGTGTCCACCAGGGAGGGGTAAATGTTTTCAGATTTCACTCTTAAGTAAAGAAGCCAATGAAACGAAGTACAGAGGAAAATATAGGGTACTGTAGACATTTAATAGGTTTCAGTAGTAATTACTATAAAATCCTCCAGAATTTACTAGGAAAAATACTTGGGTTTTTATAGTATTCTTTCACAACCCGCATGAATCTTATTTCTGAATGAGTTCAAAAAGAAAATATAATTTTTTCATTCAGGGCATGTTTAACTTGAAGCTATCCTCATAATTTTAGTAACTAGAGGCCAGGTCAGTGCTGCACCTCATGTGAGGCACAACACAGCTGGGCAGAATGAGAAAAGGAAAGAGAGATATTTTATATTCCACTGTCTTCCTGGTTTGAGTTAGAACAGAACTAGTTTTGTTCAGTGATTTTACTTTTCAGATAATTGCACTTTCTGAAGTTAACAGCATATTTTTGCACAGCGTCTGCTTCTAGTACTGATAATGCTCGACGTTTACAGTTGCTACGAAGGATTGATGTGCACAAAGGCTCTTGCTTATACCTGCTGCTGTGCAGACCAAGGTCACTGCTGGATCTTGTGTAGAACATTGGGAGGTTCAGAAAGTAAAAGGCTGCACATGCAGGAAGGAGCAGACAGGACAGGTGATCCTAAACTGACCAATGACCTTTTCCATCCCATATACATCATATTCAGTATAAAGCTGAGGAATCATGAGGGTAAGGTGCTACTCTTCAGTGGCTGGCATCTGAAAAGGACTCTGTTTGCTCTGTCTTTCATGCTCATCCATGTGTTCCTGAATCCAATTCCAGTATTCAGCTCCTGAATCCAATTCCCATCTGCTGCTGAGTCCAGTGTGGGGCTTCCCCACTGCCTGCTCCACAGCATCAGGGGTGATGGTGACATAACTGCCATCAAGGGGGTTGGGTTCAAAACTTGGTTTTGTATATATTTGTCTATATTCCATTTTATCATTATTATTTTCATTAAAGCTGGTTTAGTTTCCTTTTCTAATCAATAGGTCTCTACTCCCTTATTCCCTTTCTCTTCCCCTTTGGGGAGGGAGAGGGGTTAACAGAGAGCATCTGTTACAGGTCTATCAGATGGCCCTGACCCTAAACCTTGACACTCACTGCCTTTGATGCTGGAGTTGAGGATCAACAGAACTTTTACGTTGTATTCTGTGTTGAATCAAATGTCAAAAGGAAGATCTCTGTAAACATATATATGCATGAAAACATACCTGCATATAGTGCAACCAGGTTCCAGTGCCTTCTTCCAGTCCATTCCTGAACAAAACTACACCTTGTTGCCAGCCTAACATCAAGACCCATGCTGGTGCTCCTAGATTATCAAAGGTCTCTAATGACTTCTGGTAGAGTGTAACAAAGCCCTGAGTCCCTGTACCTGTTAACAGAATTACAAGCTGCTTCCTGTCTCTGATATCCCATCATGACCTCTGAATCATGTAGTAAGGACAAGAATCTTTCTCATGTGAAAACTTTTTCCCTGGTCATTTACAGTACCCAAAAGCAATTAGATAGAAAGGTTGAAACAGGAGCCAAGAGGTATAAAAATAAAAACTGTGGGGAAAAAAAAAAAAGTACAGCTTCTGAAGTGGGCAAATTACCCAGAAAGAGGTGTTTTCTAAGTTTACAAATAGTTGGTGCCAACCAATTTGAGCTTCTTAACAGCAGTGATATATCTTTAAAAAGCAACGATAAAAAAGCACTTAGTTTACTAAATAATACAGTTTTTTTACCCTTGATGAAAGGCTGCTGCTTATCACGCAGATATCAAGGCGAGCCACCTAATGGCACTAATTTCAAACCCTGCTGCTGTAATGTTTAGTGCCTGGGAAACAAATTACAATGGATTCAGAACAGTTAGTGGTACATTTAAGAGCAGCAGAATACAGAAATGCCATTTTATTAGCTTCTGCAAATTTTTATAAAATGTCTGCTAAAGATTGGCAAGAATCTGCAACACTGGTAGCTTGGGCTGGGCAAGGCTTAGAAATTGAAGTAAATACCTGAAAGCCTTGTCACATTCTCAGTGGGAGTTATGCTGTTTACATGCAGTTCACATTTATAGAAGTGTGGGTTGCTCTTTATTTCTCCCACTTTGCATCCTTTCACTGCAGTTACCTGTTCATTCAGCTAACATGTTTCAACTGAGACTTCCTGGACCTGATTTCTAGCTTAGAAAATGTGCCGGTAACAAGTACAATTGAATACTCAACTCCTGCTTTTTTACCTATGACACTATTCTTTTCTTCACCCCTTCCTGGCCCAATTCTTAATACATCCTTTCCCTTGTTAAGCTCACATAAGCAGAATGACACGCTCACTAATAAATGACTTTTTCTAGTAACTTGTTCATGTAGAAAAGAAGGAAGTAGCTACAGATCAGAATGATCTGATGCTAATAAATGGCTTTTCCTAATATCTTCCTTCTGTAGACAAAAGAAGCAAATACAGATCCATTGCTTTCACAACACTAACACACAGTTATTCTTTTTGTTAGGACTTGCACAAGCTGGACTTAAGTTTTGAGGTTTATCGATGCCATTCACTCCCAACTAAAAATCATCACAACGGTATTTCTAGTACAACATCTTCTAAACCAGGTACAAAACTGTGCAATACCCCAAAGACCAATTCCTTCTCCATGGTATTATTGTTGTGCAAACAATAGTGTAATGGTGTTAGGAAAATCTGGCAGGCACATTTATTACCCACAGGTAACAGAAAAATATTTTCTGTGTCTAGGGTTGTTCCAAGTCTGTCATGCAAAATTGTTTAAAGATGTGAAGTAAGCTGTATAAAGAATATCTCTTCATTTGGTTTACTTAGTATAACAGGAATGCTTATAAATAGCTATCCAGGGCTTTGTGTTTGCATACATTGCTAACTAGGAACTGTGAAAATGATCCTGTATACCTCAGACTTTACATAAGGTTTGTTATTGAAACATCAGCTTCTGTGAAGGCCTTTCTCACAAAAAAAGCTGCTGAAAAGGCCATCTCCTGTAGCTTGCTCCATGAGGGATTCCTCACTCTCCCCAACAGAAGGCTTCAGCCAACATGGGACAGAATTATGACTGGGCCTTGTGACCAAAGGCTACCTTCTTTACCCATGTAACAGTTGTTTATCCAATCAAAGTGTAGTAATCCCAGACAGAAGACCATGATACCTCAAGGAGGTAGTGATCCACATCACAGTTAACCTGATCAAGTGCAGACCTATGCTGTACCTCCAGCATCACGCTGTTGGGTCTTACTGAGATCCAGAAATAAGCCTCTTTCCCTTTCTCTCATCCTCCTCACCTGTGCCGAGCACATAGAGGTACCTTAGCTGAAACACGGTGGACTATACATTCTGCATGGAAGAAGACAGAAAGAAGCAAGAAGAGTTCAAAGTGATCCTGGTGCTGCTAGTATTTGGTTAGGCTTTACTCAGTGGCAACAGCGTAAGTCCAGACATTCAGTGGAATTAATATTACAGAGGTCAGTGGTTCATGTTTAATGACTGATAGAAAAAAATACTTTGAATGGTATACAGCTACAGATGAAAATATCTACATTTAGATGTTTGTTTCTTCCTGCAATCCAGAAGTTTTAACTTCATAAAAGAGGACAGACATCTAGCAAATACATTCAACAAATTCTAGATAACAAGTTAGTTCACTCTAACATAGCCAGCAACCTCTCAACTCAGTTGCCAAATGCACTGTGCTGCCTGACACATCCTAAAACATCAGTCATGTCCAAGTGTGGATAGAAGATACAAGGAGGTAGAATCTTTTCTGAGAGATTGGAGCCCAGCTGGACTTCAGAGTATGTTGAACACCTCCTCCCCCATACATTGCTCTTGTTGTACCATTAATTTGTGGAATAGATTCAGAGAACAGAAGACACGTAAGCACTGTGTTCACTTGCACAAAACAGAAATGAAGAGTTGTTATGGATCCCCTCAAAAAGGCAAGAATTTCAGAGGATGTAGTGCAACACTGTAATTTTCACTGCAAATTCATTGGTCATTACTTTCCTCTATTTCACTTAAGTTTTCATAGTATACTAATTCTCAATTTGACATTTGCTGCCTGAACACTTGATTCAGAGTTAAGAAAACAGCCTAACAAGGAAAAGAGATTTGTAAAATTAAAGGTTATTTATATCATCACAAGCAAAGTCACTTACATGCCTAAAAGACTTAAAACTGATCTGAATCTCAAAAATTTGTAATGCTGCATTCAAAAATGTGGCTAGAACCGTGGCTAGAACCACGCTCATTAAAGAAGCGTTATCAACTTTGGTAGTATAAAGTGTGAAAAAAACAGTGAATAAAGGTGCTATTGGTAGGGGGAAGTAAGGAGGGCAGAAAACAGTTAATTATTTCCCTCACCAACATTGTTTCCAAATTTGAGGGGAACTGAGCATTTGGGGCTGGAAAAGATAGAAGGAAGAATTTGTGAACTAAAGCTACTGACATTGAAATTATGTAATGGTGATCTGGACAGATAAACCTTGACAAACAAAGTTTATTTTCTTCTTCATCCCCTGAGGGGAAAAAAAAAAA
>JAAGNO010030643.1:0-30814 GCA_033439905.1 Ceryle rudis
GTTGTCCAGGGCTGTCCCAGGCTGCCCAGGGCAGGGGTGGAGTCCCCGTGATCCCTGGAGGGGTTTCCAAGCCCCCATGGAGCTGTGGTGCTGAGGGAGAGGGGTCAGTGGTGCCCTGGCAGTGCTGGGGGAGCGGGTGGACTCCACGATCTAAAAGTTCTTTTCCAACCCAAATTGTCATTCTGTGATTCTAACGCTGGGTGGCCTTTGTCTCAAGTTGGCTCAAGTGCAAAGGGAAACAAACCGTTAACCCACATCAGTGTCCCAACCACTCTTAGCCAACACTGTTGGCCAACCCCAGCCAGGAGCCCTTCCCTGCGGTGCAGGGGGCACCTAAAGTCACCCCAAAGGCCTCAATTCATGCCAGAGGCTGCATCCCCCACCTCCGACAGCCAGGAGCAACGTCCCGTGGAGGCACAACAGAAAAGCATCCGCTGGCCGGTGCTCTGGTGCACAGTTGTGGAGCACCACGGATGGAGCTGGTGACACAACCCTGACTGGCAGCATGGGAAGGGGGCCTGGGGCTATCGCCCTCCCTGCAATTACTGCTCATGGAAAGGAGCTAAAAGACCCTTTAGCTGCTTAAAACACCTCAGATAGCTCCTCCTAGAGCACCTCAGGCTGATGGTAAAACAAACACCGCCCTGGCTGCTTGGCTCTGGCACCTACAGCACTCCAGAAACTTCTCGCTTGCAGTGCCTGCCCCTGAGCAGCTGCAGGAGAGGGAACTGCAGGCATCAAAGGGCCATGGAGAGGAGGGGAGGGCTGGAACCCCTCTGCTGGGAGGCCAGGCCAGGAGAATTGGGGGTGGCTCGAGGGACACCACCTTGTGGCCTTTCGGTGCTTCAAGGGCCCTGTCGGAAAGATGGAGACAGACTTTTAAGCAGGGCCTGGAGCGACAGGAGGAGGGATAATGGTTTTAAATGAAAAAGGGTAGATGTAGGTTAGAAACTAGAGATTCTTCCCTGGGAGGGCTGTGAGACAGGGGCCCAAGTTTCCCAGAGACCTTGTGGAGGCCCCATTGCTGGAAGAGTTCAAGGGAAGGGTGGACAGGGCTCTGAGCAACCTGCTCCCAGGAAGGTGTCCCTGCCCCGGGCAGGGGGGTAGGAGGGAGATGATCTTTAGAGTCCCTTCCCCCCAGCCCACTCTGATGCTATGACTGCTCCTGCACCACCCCGGGGTGCGATGGAAGTTTCTCTTACTTCCAAGTGCAGCATTCCCACTTGGAGAGCCCCAGGAACCTCGTGTGCAGCCTGCACCTGCTGCCCCCCCCCCGAGGCTGAACCTCCTCTCTCACAGTCCAACCTCTCCCGGCCCCTCCTTCCCGTCCCCAGCTCCCCTCCGGGAATGGTTCTTCTGGCCTCACCACCTCATTCAGTGTCTGGCCAGAGCAGCCCCCGACTCAGGACACAAAACGAAGCAGAGTTACACCTACTACTTATTTTATTGTATTTTATTTGCATAAACAAACTTCAGGGCTTTGCTAAACAGGAACTGTTCAAGTCAAAACAAACCAAACTCTAGTCGGTGTGTGCGGGGGGAAGAGCTCAGCAATCCCGGGGCAGGGCGGACGGAGCAGAGGGGGAGCAGCGGCAGAACAGCACGTGCACAGCCGGCCGGCGCGGGACAGGCCTCTCCTGCCGAGAGAGCTCCGCAAACTGCTGCAGAATCTTTTGGAGTAGAAGGTAAAAAGAAAAACACCTCTAAGGGCCGCCCTTACCTGGCGCCGGAGGGGGGCTGACAGTTGATTTTATAAAAAGATTAATAAAAAATATTGAAAAATTCTCATCTCCTTTTATATTTTTAACCTAGTAGAATGCAGAGGTTCCTTAGAAAACTATGTGACCTTGGAAAGAGCGTCAGGATCACAACCAGCTGCAGAGGATACGCAAACGCCTACAAGCAGTTTGGGGCTCCGGCACACACCAGGCCTAACAGTGCACACAAACAGTGGCGAGAAGGAGGGTGGAGTTTGGTTGTTGGTTTTTTTTTGTTTGTATTTTTTTTTTTTAAACCATGCTAATTCTGTTAACTTTCAACATAAAAGGAAAACAATCATTGTGAAAAGGCCCTAAACTCAACTTTTACATAAAAAAAAAAGTTCTTAAAAAAAAATTCATAGCAGTTTGGTCCCAACGAGTTAACATTTAGATGTTTATTCACATGCTTCATCGCTTCCTTATTTATAAGAACCAAAAAGTTTCCAAAATGATGGCTGAATCGATGGTACTACGTACGGAAAGGCCTAAAATAAGTAGAGTATGAATTCAAAAAATTGAATACACAATAGGGGAGAAAAATTTGAACGGGCAAGTTAATCCCAACCTTTGCTATCTCAAATTATAAAAGAGGAACAAAAATATTAAGACTACCGGGTTAAGATGGGCACAAACCAAAAGCCACATTGTCTTCAAAGCCTGTTACCAAAAAAATAACCGACCATTCAGTACGGTCACAGACGAGAGGAAATCGAGGACCTCACCCAGTCCCTGACCTGATCCAGTCTGGAGGGCAAGTCTTTGGGAAGATGAACTCAACTCCACGCGTGGATCCAAGCAGCGATGACGTACCAGTCCTAGTCCACGCTGGGGGAGCTCTGGAAATGCAGGTGACTTCAGGATCGTTTCAGAGCTCCTCACGGGGCTCTGCTCAGCGCTTCGGCATCGCCCTGACAACCTCCAGCACCAGCACCGTGCTGAACCCCTTCCCTCCTGCCAGGGCGCTCGGAAACACGCCGGCGCTGCGGCTACTCGGCCGTCGTCTGCAAAGGGTCCTTCTCCTCTCTGTTTTCTGCGCCGCTTTCGTCGTCTTCAATTTCTCCTTCTTCTCCACTGAATTTGTCATGGGCCCACTTGGGGCTGGTGCTTGACTTTCGGAACATGAAGCGACCTCTTCCTCGGGGGAAGGCTCCCCGGCCACGGCCTCTGTTCACCCACTTGTCCGCACCTTCGCCCTCCCGGTCATCATGCTGCACAGGAGGAGGACAAAGACAGCGGGTGAAATACCGACCGCTCAAAGGGGCAGCGCAAACCCTGGCCTGTGACGCAGCCCCGCGCCAACCAGCCCGGCGTGGTTACGCCACGGCGAGCGCTGCCACCTAGAGAGAAACACGGGCTGGTTTGGGGGAGAAAAGCAGCAGATGGGAAGCTCCCTACAGAACATTTAGGGGCAGGCAGGGGCTGGGTGTCTAGGCCTGGAGAACCACTGCCCTTCTGCAGCTCCGTGACTCAGATATTCTACACATTTCCCCTTTAGTTTCTTGCCAATCAAACCAGCTTCAGTCCCTGCCGCTGGGTACTCGAGGGTTTCATAACCTGAGCTGCTTCCAGGAGTGCTTTGCCTGAGCTGAGGCAGATGCAACTGGTACGAGCTGGCACGGACCACGTCACCAGGCTCAAACTGATCCACTTCTGTACATGGAGTGCAGAGCAGAGACTGGATACCCCAAACAATTACAACTCTGCCTTCAGCGAGGTCAGGGAAAAACACAGTAAAAAGAAAAGAAATAATGAAAGCTTGCTGTACGGGACTGAAATGCTGCATTAGGTAATGAGACGACCAGGGACCTGACGCACCCCTCAACAGGAAGAGGAGAATTCCGTCAGTGCCTATTTAAAAACACCCCTCTTTGCGAGGACGCGGTCAGGACTCTCCCAGAGGAATGCCTGTCAGCACGGCAGGCTGCTGCCACCAGAGGGAAAAAGGAACAGCACTAACCCACGGGGGAAGCTGGACACTTTGGGGGACAGAAGAACAAGAAACACAGGCCACCTGTAACAGGCTAATGGATTTAAGCTGCGCTTTCCACAGTACTGTGAAACACTGTAAAAACTTCAACTGGCCTTTGGGATCCCACTGAACGGCAAACCACTCTGCAGAGGCCAGAACCAAGTTCTCCTTAGTCACGAGCCAGAACCTTCTTGTGAAGGAGTGTCACATGAAGCCTTAACCTGGTCATCATGGTTTCAGGACGGCTGGTGCTTTCACCTCCAAGGCAATTAAGGCCAGAGATACCTGGAGTGTACCCACGTGTGTCAGTCCTTCAGACACATACCAAGTAGTACTTCTTGCTCTTGGGTGTGTACTCTGGATCCCACTCCTCATCCCTGCTTCGTTTCTGGAAATCGTTGTTGCCACCGCTGTTGCTGTTGTTGTTGCCTGAAAAGTTGCCTCTGCCCCATCCTCTCCCTCTTGCTCTGAACTGCTGCAAGAGCAAAACATGGAAGCAAAATAAAACGGTTGCAGTGGCATCACCATCCCACCCCCAGAACAGCTTCCAGGGTGCCCAAGATACACAACATCACTTCTTTGACCATCCTTTAATCTATCCTTGAAACATTTGGGGTTTTCTGGCTCATCTGCTCACACAGCGCCTCGCAGGTTCTATACGGCTGTTTAAGATCACGCAGAGGCACTTCTAGAGCACCCAAGAGACAGCACCTGACAAACACAACATGCACAGAAGACACCCACGTAGCTAAGGCACAAGAACTGCAAAGAGCAATCGTGGCTGTGACCAGATGAGTCACCTGGGCAGCCTAACCCAAACCAGCCGGGCACACCATGCTGCCCACGGGGGTTGCTGAGCAGTTACTAATGCACAAAAGCTTCCAGGCTTGATCCTGCTCCGAATGTCTTGAGCTCAACTGCCCAGACCATATTCTCAGCACTCTGGTTTGTGCTCCACACCAGGAGGGATCATATTTTGGCTCATCATCCGCAACCAGACAAGGTCTTTGGGGTTTCTCCTTTACAGTAGACTAACTGTGGAAGAGCAACACACATTGGCCATGTTTTTACCGCTCTGGGACAGGGGGTGGAGAACACTTACAAAGGTCCCTCTAGCTCTTCCTCTCTCATTTGGACCAGTGAATTCTTTAGTCCCAAGTCGGGACTTGTCGAAGCCCGTGGTGCTCTCCTCCCTCTCCTCGGTCTCCTCAGGATACTCCTCTGCTTTGACCGAATGAGAGGACCGCGAAGATGACGAACTGGACCTGGACCTCTCACGCACCCGTCGGTGTTTCCTGTTGCAGTGATAGGAAAGGGAGGCGAGGGGGACACCAACGGGGTTAACCACTCAGCTGTGACTGTTCCTTCACCACTCCCTCTCAATGCACCGCTCTCCCTTTCCTGCTGTAGTAGGAGAAGCCACAGCAAGAGCCCGGCATCAGCTACAACACGCAGATCTAACACAGGTCCCCAGTCTCCTCCAGAAAGAGCCTGTTGCTTCTTTCTAAGGTGCTTACACCACTTACTCCGAGATAAACATGCGTCTCCTGAGTTTTAGTCAAGTGGAAAATTAAGCTAATAGAAAAGGATTAAATTAACATTAAACCAGAGTCAGATTTAAACCTGGCTGCTCGCTCTAACACAACAGGAACAAGGAAAGGTGACTCACCCACTGACACATGGAGCCTTTGCATTTACCTCTAAGAGTTACTTAACGTTTCAGACAGATATAACGATATCACACGCAGAGGAACAATTCAGGCCGCTGGAGCAGTTACGTCAGGTGTACAACTGTACATACACGGTGTCGTCTCCAGCCTTAACAGCAGAAACGTGAAAGGCAGAAGGAAATGGCTATTACATTTCCTACATACTTTTTCTTTGAGCCTTTGTGACTTTTCTCCGTTTTCTCAGCTGATCTTTCCCTTGAGTGACTTGAATCTCTTGAGTCCACCGATTCTCTGGATTTATCACGTTTAAGATCTCTCTCCTTATGTTTTTTACGGCGTTCAATATCAAGGCGCAGGTCAACAGGGTCGTCCTTATATTTGCCTTCAGCCTACAAGCGCAGGGAAGAGGGGAGAGTTGAACACAAGGGTTTACAGCACACGGGCTCAGCACCATTACTTTGCTATTGACTGCACAGACTTCTGGAGAACAGGAGTTTATCTGAATACTAATCGATAACCCATTTTAAGGTGTAAAATAATGCACTATTGAAAATAAGTTTTCATTCTGTCAGAATTCAATTTTCCTACCGCTTTTTAAGATCGCTGCTTTTTAACTTTTATTCTCCTCTTTTCAACAGCATTAAAGTACCCTGGTAATAGGGGAGGGTGGAATCTGATGCCTACTGTACACCACAGCCAGGGAGAGATAAGAGCAACCTGGGAATCCAGCTGATTATGTCTCAGAACTACAGCCCGTGGAGGTTTCCCCCTGCACAGCAGCACACTCGCTATCCTACTGACAGACATCAGCTAGCAGGGGCAGGGAATTAGTCACCAGGTCTGAAGGCAGCACTCGGGGAGAAGCAAAAGCTGTTTGCTGCTTGGTGATACCCAAGATTGTGATTCCTGGTCAAAGTGTAAAGAGATGGAGGCCACTGAAATGCAGCAACCAAGTGCATCTGGGAGAGGGCCAACACCCCACCGACACCAGCCTTCAGCACGTCTGTCGGGAAGATTTTCTCCGCGGCAGACGTCACCTCGACTGAAGGCACCGCGGATGGGAGGACGCATTTCTCCACCCGATCCGAGCCAGTCTGCTAATGCAAGTGGATGCTGGCATTCCACAAAGCAAACACCAACCAGCTGTAGGAAAAACACTCAACAACTCTCGTTTGGGTTTTTTTTTTTTATACTGTTAATTAAAAAAAAAATCAAAACTTGGTGTTTGCTTTGAGGTCAATTTAAACTGCTACTCAACTACTGGATTGCTTCTTTGGCAGCTGAGCAGCTGTGTTACCCGCACACACTTTAGGAGCAGTGGCACCTGGATGAGACTGTCGGCTGCACCCGTGGAGAGCAGCAAAGCGACCGTGGCTGTGGTTCTGACAAAGGCTGAGGCGAGGAGCAGCGTCCACCACGGACACCAGGCTGCCAGCAGCAGCACGGCCGCCCCTGCCACGCGCCACCAGGGCTGCTGGGCTTACACAACACTCATCTTGGAAACCGTATGATTCAACAGGCAACATACATCATATTATTAATCGTCTCGAATTAAATACAAAAGGATTAGTAATTCTCTAGCTATTAAATTTTTTACTTACATGAGTTTCTAAACACTTTTTTGTTTAAATAAATATGTCAAATAACGCAGGAGTGAGAGCAGCCGTTTTGTTTTGGTATTTTGCTCTTCTACTTTCCCCAGGCAAAGAGCTTTAATTTCTACTCTGAGAATAAAACTGCTCCCGACACGATGGATGACAGATAAGTGACAAAATCAGCAGCAGCTCCCTTATGTGGTACAGCAAACACCTATTTGGGTTTGGGAGGGCACGTCTGTTTCACGGAAGGCTGGCGAGCTGTTTGGAAACCACGTTTATAATACACTCTGCCAAGCTGATGCTCAGAGTTCAGGCCCATCAAATCCATCTCACCATCGTCCATGTCAAGCCACAAGTGTGTTTGGAGAAAATCGAAAACAAATATGAAACAAGTAAGGTTTCAGCAGGACTGTTTAAAATCTCTTCAATGTTCAACGTAAATATGTATGAAGGTGAATAAACAAAGGTTAAAATCCCAAACATTTTACGTTAAGCCATTTTTATGATGGTTTACAGCGAGTGCAATGGCTTAACACTCATCTACTCAGAAAGGCTAATACACTAGTTTCCAAATTGTCTGGATCTACTCAAACAAGTGCTGAATGTTAAAGTAACAGCAATCAACAGAAATGGCACAGTAAGTTGTTAGAACAAAATTTATAATCCGCTTAATAGTGTATTTGGTTTAGATAAGTATTTAGTTTTACTTTCCTCTTTTTGACATGCATGTCTTTTTGAAAACATGGTTGGAAATATCGCATGTATACAATTGATTTAATAATACTTACAAGCAGAAAAATATCACAAAAAGTCTCTTCTCTCATCATGGGCACTTGTTCCAAAAATCCTCTCTCTTTTCTCAAGCTCACCTCAATTGACTTTGGGGTCATTTACCATAGTCTAACCACTTCACAAAGGTTGTTGATACATTTTTAATAAAAATTAACCCTTTGTAGTTCATTTTTAGAATTATGCCCATCCTTAAAAGAAAAACACAAACTTAAGTAGAGAGTAATTTAAACAAAAACATCACTGTTAAGTTCATGCCCAATGCACTCATTTTGTTGAATTAAACTAATCAGAGTAACAGTTCACCTTGAAGCCAGGATCTCTGGGACTTTTCGATTCCTCCTGAGAGAATCCATGTTTCCTAAATGTACTGGGAGATATATCTATCCTCCTGGAAGGAAAGAAAGCACAGAGATACGGTTCTTGCTCGTCAGAAGAATCTCAAGTTTTTCAGGTCTACTGTCACTTAAAGCTGACCACTCTTCCAAAGGTACTTTCAACTCCCCATGTTTCCCCCCCACCCTTTTCTTTTTCCTGAAGCTGGTTATATACTTTCATTATTCCAGAACTATTCCAGAGTTTAAGGGAAGGAAATCTGGAATACCCCTGAAATGTTAAGACAGTGTCTAATGGCACCAACCTGTGGATTTCAGGGCTCTTTTTGTTTTTAGCTGCATCTTGTTCCATTCCTTTCTTTAGATATTTGGTAAAACGTTCATTCAATGTCATTCCTGAAGACCCAAAGTGATGCTCTGTTGGGGGGTCGAGGAAACAATGCCAAAACATTAATGCCATTTTTCCAAACAGACGAAGTGCATCAGTCCTCCAGCCCAGCCCAGCTCAGCTGCAGGGCACGGGGAGCAGGCTGGCGCTGAGCTCCAACAACGCCACTGGCAAACTGCAATTGCACTCTTCAAATTAGCCATTTATTCATGAGAGTCACAAATCCCCTACACCACACAAATTCTAAGTCACAGCTTCTCTGAATATTGCTCAAGTCAAACCAAGGAAGGTCTCTTCTGCCTTTCCAGAAGAGAAAGTATTTATGTAACTAAGGAAGACTCGTGACTGGGCTGCTCTTATCATTACGGTGCCTCTGCTGGCAAACAACTCTTGGAGCATTACAGTGCAAGAAACCTGCTCCTCTGGGCAAGGGAGGACGGACCCTCCATCTGAAGATACACAGACTTCTGACCTACCTCTTACATGATGGACTATAGTCACTATATGCTGAGCAAACAGTTCAGAGGGACTTCGCTGAGACTGAGCAGACTGAATATGATGGAAAATCGAACGGAATTCTTGCTCTTTTTTGTTGCTGTGCACAAGGTCACGACACAGCTTGCGTTCCTGAGCCAATATGCCACTTGGGCTAGAAAGAAGAACAGAGCACATGAAACGAGTAGAACGGGATACAGGGAAGCGGTTTAAGATGACACGTGTGTCAGAAGCTGACTGCACTTTTTATGTAGCATTGTACAGGCACCTAAGAACATTCACCAGCGTGAGCAGGATGCTTAGTTCAACATCTCTAAAATAGACTGCTCCAGGTTACTGCCATAATTCAGATCACTTGTTATTCTGTATTTGGAGGGCTATGCAGGTATCAGACCCTGATATCCTGCGACACACAAGCCCATTCTTACACCACCAGCTGGCTGTGATCTTTCACTACTGCTCCTAAATTCTGTGTTAAGCTCCAAGAATCCACAGAGCATGGTAACGCTTACTGGCTGCTGCTGTACAAATATATTTGCTGGGATAATTTTTTTTACTGTCTTAAGATTTCCTGAAGCAATGCTGCAGTGGCTCTCGGAGTTTCAGCAGCGCTGAGCCGAAGAGTAGTTAAACACACCCCAGTGAATCAGACGTCATTTAAGCAGCACGGTGACCGTACCGTACCACTGAGTTCCTAGCAGCAAGAAGCCACTGAGCACCCGACTCTCTCCCGAGCTCAGCGTGGTACAGAACCTGGTGTAGAAGCATCTACATTCTGAGCTAATCTTCCATCTAGTGGTAAAAAAAAGATTAAGAAAAAGTTCTTTAACCTTCATGCTATACTTACACCATCTGCCATCTGGTAACGCCCCTAACCTGCCACCACAAAAAAAGGGTCACACAAGTATTATAAAGTTGTTAATATTTAGCCTCCCTCACGCTTGGCAAGGGTATGAGGATTTCAGGAAGAGAAACAGAAAGGAAAAAAAAAAATCTCTACTTAAGACTTCTCAGAAAATAGCAGCAAATACTTACCGTGCAAGATCTTCATCAAAGGAATCCATTCGAATATTGACCTGGGCCTCCCGAGTAATGGAAAAGGAGGATTTGCCAGGAGCTAGCCCCTCTACTTTGGTGCCTGGTTTCTCCTTCACCTCAGAAGTCTTCCTTGGCGGGGGGGAAGAACTTTTTTCCTGGCTCGATTTGTAAGTGGTCACTCTAAAATTCTTTTCAGGAACAAAGCCCCTGTGACCTGGCTCAGCTCTCTTGGATGCTGGCCTCTCTTCTTTTTTTGATCTTTCCGAATAGCTTTCCTCCTCCATTTCATCAGGTTTCCTTTGCTTCTCTTTCCCAGGTGGCAAGAACACCACACCTTCCCATTTTCCTGATCTATCCTCCTCTTGACTTTTACTTGAAGTTGCTACGACTTTAGATATAAATTTGGGCTCGTCATCAAATTCCGAATCTTTCCGGCCCTTTGCCTTGTCTTTCTTTTCCTGCTCATCTGTTTCCTCTTTGCCATAATGACTTTCCTTGTGGAACTCCGGGACCTTTAGCTTGTCAAAGTCATCCCGGAACTTGTAGCGCTTGGGCGACTGGCTGCCGCGGTATCCCTTCTCGGAGTCGGCTTTGGAGGCATAGGAGTCAGATTTTGCCTTTCCATCTGTTGATCCCAACTCTGAGAAATTCCCTTTTTCTTTACTTTTTTCTTTTTCAACATTTGTTACTTTCTGTTCTTTGTCTTTCCCATTCTCAGTCTTCTGCTCTTCCAGATACCTGTTCATGAAACAGACATTAAAGTGGTTCTCTTATTAAAAATCAAGGAGGTTAATGCTTCAGGTGAAAGCAGACAAATTTTAGCCAACACCAAGCTATGCGTGTACAGAAAGCTGTCTCTAGGCCCTAACACAGTTAAAACGTAGAGTAGATTACTCAGCCTGGACTTAAGACTTGTAGTTCTCAAAAAATTCAGCAGATGTAGAAGAAAATGGATATGCAGAACCGATGAAATGAGGCTCGAGAACAAATAAACAACAGCTTACCCACAGATTCAGTTTAAGGAAAATAGTAACATCTTACCCAATCGGTTTATTTACTTACAAACCTGGTTCGGGAGAACAACACATCAAAACTTTCAAACTGGGCTTTTCTGCTTTAAACAACACACTGGAAATAAAAGCCTCAAAAGCTACTTCAAATTTTGGATGCAAGTTTCATAGGTAAGCTAAATATTTCATGACAGACTGTAAATACAAATAAAAGCAAAAAGGTTAACAGAGGAGAATAATTATTTGGCTGGGAGAAGACAAAACACTTGTAGAGAACAACAATTTAGCTACTTTAAAGCATCAGAACTACGGTACACAGCATTCATTAAGCAAAACCCCAACTTTGAGGGAACAGTGCTAAAGCCCAAGGCAAGTTCAGTGCTTTGGAAAGTCCAAACAAGAGGTTTTGTTCTTTTAACGTTTCAGGCATCCTTGATATAGGGTCAGTTCAAAATAACTTCACTAAAGGAAAGATTTAAAAGCACTTGTGAATGCTACTGAATCATTTAGAACAAAGGGTCAGCTCCAGGCACAATCTGCACTGGACTGACCAAGCGAAGAGGGGAAGGCGATGCCTCCTCTATGGGGGGATGTCTCAATCAGCGATGATCTTGGTGCCTTCGTTTCTCACTCTCCCCATGTACACAGGCACAAGCACTGCAACTACCCCTGCCTTAGGCCGCTCGCAGCAGGACATGCAGCAAGATTCAATTAAATTTTCCTAATTTATAGTATCTAATGTAATTCAAGAATGCAATACTAAAAAAAAAAAAAAAGTCTTTAACTGACAAGCAAATAACTTCAAAATGCAAGCTGTCAGTGTGCCCTGTTAGGCTGCTGGAAAACCTCACTGTGCCCATCTTCGCTTCAGGAGCTATGAGCAGTTCTGCAGGGGACCTACTCAATCCTTAGTTCTATCTCCAACGTCCTATGGCACGGGGCCGCTCTGCAAGTCACCCTGCGAGTCACTCTGCAGCTCAGACGGACCCGGCCCAGCCAGCCAGCAGCCTGCTCGCTCGGCACCCCGCACACCCTGAGGCCTCCCTGCGGTGTTCCCGCAGAGCCCCCGCGCCCAGCCTCCTACACACCAGGGCAGCGCAGAGAAAAACCATCACTTGCCTTTTGGAGAAGGCTCCTCCACCAGGAGCTGTGGTTTCCTCCTTCTGAGACGCACCATAAATCGAACTGATGGGTGTCGGACTTTTGCACACAGGACTCTTCCTTGTTGGGCTCAAACCTGCCGAGCCATGGTCAAAGGGACTCTGACCCTGGAAGGAGGTGCTGCTGCTTTGTAAAGCAGAGCTCATCTGTGACGGGTTGGACAGTGGAGGGCTCGACTTCTGCAGTGGACTTGGCCGAGGAGAGCGACGCCTCACCACAACCGACTGGAGAGGGCTTTTTAACGCAGGACTGCGTTCCCTCGGGCTAAGTTCAGACACAGAGGCTCTGGATGCTGAACTTGTACCATAGGTGGTCATATCCTGCCATGGTTTTGATCCCTCGGACGCCTTGACGTCTTGAGCCGCTGTTCCTGAAAACGGCTGTTCCTTGGACTCATCCGCTTGGTTATCTCCCGCGGCCTGAGATGCCCGGGTGTCCTTGGAAGATGACTTTTTCTCCTTTCCAGATTTACGCTTGGAAGACTCAACTCGGCTGTGGTTTGAAGAAGACCGGGAAGAGGAAGACCTCCGTGACCGATCAGAAGATGACTTATCAGAATTTCTAGAATGACTTCTCGACCTTGGCGAAGGAGACCTTCTCTTGGGCGAACGAGAGCGTGACCTCCCTCTGCGAGGGCTATACGCTTGGCGGTAATTTTGCCAGTTGGACCTGTAATTCCCATATCCTCCTCGGTTATACTGGCCCCATGGATAAAACCCTCGATTGCGGCCACGGAAATAATACGGTCTCCTGTACCCTCTGTTATGACCTCGGAAATCCCGGTTCTGATAGACTCGCGGATGGTTCCTTTCTCTGTTATGAGATGGAGAATATGACCTTGAACGGGACCTAGAACTGATGAAAGAAAAAAAAAAATAACACAAAAGAGTTTAGCTTATTATTCTGTCACAGCTTTTTATTTGAAGCCTTCTAAAAAAGAGAAGTTCATTTCTAAGCTTTAAAAAGTAATGTCTTTGGGTTTACTCTCATCCAGGTGAGGTATTTATTACACTCTGCCCTCAATCGGTTGCAGTGGGGAAAAACCTGTACCTGTGCTACTGCCAAAGAAATATTTAACTTCAAGATCACAACAAATACAAGCTGCTCTTCATTTTTCCAGGCTAAACACGACTGCTATCCAACCTCTGGACAAGTGACAGATCTCAAACTTCCAGCCCTTTCCAGCTCAAAGTCAAGTTTTACCTCCTCCTAGAGCTCCTCCACAAAGAACTATTTCTTTATCCACATCACGTTACCATTATTAGAACAGATCCCAAATCTTCCTCTTGTGTCCCAAGTTCTCATGTGCTTTTGAAATTCTGATAATCAAGATGAAACCCACTTCTTTGCCAGGCGAGTTAAATAAACCGCTCCATCTCCACCCAAAAGGAGCCGCGCTGGAGCAAACGGCACACTGCTTGATGGGGGTAAAAAGAAAAAGCCACACTTCAGAAGCCGGAGCTCCAAACAAGCAGGAAAGCAGAGGGATGTGCTTGCTCTCCAGCTGACACCACCAGATGGCACTGCTCAGGGGCCCTCAGCTCCCGCCACACCATGAGAACGCTCCAAGAACAGAGCTGCATCCCAGACAAGGACCAAGAACAGACTTAACTGGGAAAACATAAAGGGCTAATTGTTCCAAGTCTCTTCCACTGAACGTTTGGAGCTGTAACTGTTTAAAAGCTGCACAGGATTAAACACCAGCTTTACAGCGCGTGTTTCACAACTGTCGGAAAACCAAACTTCTGCTGGGAGTCTGAGATTTCAGCAAATCCGCATTCCCGAACAGAGAAAGCATCCAAACTAGTACATTTAAATAGAAAAGAGACTTTTCCCCCAACAGATTTCTAGTAAATAATGTCCATTAAAAACATTTCCACGGTCCCTTCTTCCACGAGGGGAGATCTGTCTCCAAACCACTCCTCATCATGCTCCATCTTTTAGAGGCTGGCAACGCAGAGCTCACTGCTGCCCCTCTCCGCTCACGCCCCAAGCCCCCGGAAGAGCAGGGAATCCAGCGCTGCCGTTACAGCTCCTGCACGGTGCGCTCCTGTGTGTGCGGTCACAGGCATATTTTTGTTCTGGTTTTATTTCTTCCACCTACCAAATACATCATAGCTTAGCAGGAAACTCTTCATTCATTCTACAGTCAGCACTAGCCAACAGCTTATGGATAATTTTAACCTATGTGTCATCCTTTACTTCAAACAACTGAAAACCCTAAGCAACTGATCTGAGACACTTCTTCCTTTGAACAACGACGGTGAGAAGGAAAAGCAGGGAGGCAAAAGGCAAGAACCCATCACACCGATGGTGAAAAGCACTAAGAACACACATGCTCCCGTTTCCAGACAACTCCTGTGATGTGACCCACCACCAGCAAGGGACCTGTTGTACTCTGCTTCCAAAACCTATTCTGTGGCTTTAGGGAGGTGTGCAGCAGGAAGGTTTCACTCCAAAAGTTGCAGAGATTATTTACAAGACATCTTATAAGGAAAATACAGTAAATGTTGTGCAAAAGAAACACTGCAAGTGGCAATTCCCGGCTGTGCCAGCAGCTGTAGCTAGCCAGCTAATACAACACTGCTCTGCTTCTGAAGTGCCCACTGGTTTACCAGAGCTACAAATGAAAAACAGAAGTCATAAACAAAGCAAGAAATATTAGGCAGACTCCAGCATGGCAATACAACTTAGAACCAACAGCAAACCGACCAAGCGAAGAGTAAAGCCATTTCTGTGGTGTACGCTGCAGTACACCGGGCAGAACTTTTACGCCAAGACACCGCGAGACCTACCTCGGAGCGTATCCTAACGCCACGCAAGACGACTTGTCTGTACCAACCCCCTCCATGCTGATTCTTTTTTTTTTAAGCAGTTAGTTACAAAGCAGAAGTGGATTCAGCAGCAGCACAGAGGAAACGATCATGTTTGCACAGGGTGTCTGTTTTCAACTGTCAAAGCTCTTCACAGCTAGGCAGATATTCCCAAATGACCACGGATCTTCCAGCTTTCCAGCCTCCTTCTGCAAAGGACTTCGTCTGACTCAAGTCTCCGCCTCTAGTTTAGTTTTGTCATGTCCTCCTCTCTCCGACTGTACATTTATTAGAGCCTCTGCATTTTGAAAGCCTCTTTAATTGTTAACAGTTGCATGAGCTTATAGTCTAATGATTTTCAGAGTATGTGTTATTAATTTCAGATTATTGAAAAAGCAGCTGAACATCATCGTACCCTGTCCAACTGGAATCTCTTTGCCAGACAGAAAATGCTTAGGCAGAAGAACAGGAGAAAAACAGATATCCTGATATCCAGGGAGGACAGAAGCCTTTAACTGGCCCAAGAAGCAGCAATCCAGGGAGGTAAGAACAGCACATCAATGACTTCTCAAAATTAACCGCAGTGGAGTTAACTTCATCTACTTTATCCACTCGGCACAACCCTTTCTGTTCAGACTCCTGTATGGGGAGGGGCGGGGCAGGGAAACACCACCACCAACTGCCCCTACCTTCCATGGCAGCACCGTAACCTGTCAGGAAAACTTGGCCAAATTCGTTTCCGGAAAGAGGGGGGAAGCACGTGGCGGCTGCAAAGGCCCCTCGCGTCTGGGAACAATAACATTAAAAGCTTAAAAAAAGCCAAAGATGTTCAACAAAACAAAGGAGCAAGTTTTGCTGTGGACCTTCCCAGCTCTTCTTCCCCACTCTGACTGTGCAACATGCACTTAAACTCTCTCACAGCAGTGAAGCAAATGTCCAGTCAAAAGCTAAATCTCAATATAATCTCAAGCCAGGATAAAAAGCTATGTTGTTTTTTTTTTTACCACTTTGTCCTGCTTTGGCAATTTCAAACACCATCATTAGCCATGAGTACTTTTAATCCAAGAAACTGGATCTCAACGGTGCGTGCGCAGCACTGGCAAAAGCACAACAGGCTATCCCCTTACAGACAGCAGCAATGGAGAGCTGCACAGCCTGGGGGAATCCACGCACACTTGCACAGGGGCTTCTGGGAAAACCTCCGAGCAAAGCCAAAGTACAGGAGCTTTCCCTAAGGGCTCAGTCTAAAAAGACTGTAGTAAGTCCACTGTGGCCTGTATCCCTGACAAATGAACTGTACCAACAAAACCACCTCCTGATTTACCCGGGCATTACAGTATCTGTTAGCGTTCATACAAGGAGAAAGAGACCTGGCACAGAAAAATAGTTATTGTTCACCAAAACCGTGCTACACAGATCAGATTATGGGCTCAGAAGAAGTACCTTGACAGTGCTGATAAACAGTCACAATTTATTCTCCTGGCTCATTGAAAACAATTCCAAACAGTGCAGGGCGGCGGGAAACAGCCTAAGACACGGGACACTGTCTGTGCTAGAATCTGATCAAAGCCTTTCCCTGGAAAAGAGTTAAGTGACCGGGACAAGAGGAAAAGCTCAGTCACACCCTCAGGCTTCAGAGCAGCACGCGCTTACCTGAGTCTGCGTTTTCTTGAGCGTGAGACAGAACGAGAACGGGAGCGAGATTTGGAGAAGGAACGCGAGCGTGATCTTGATCCAGACCTCGACCGGGAAGAACGGGATCCGGATTTTGACTTGTTAGTTTTAGACATCTTTGCAAGCACCTGCCAGTTGTACCTGAAGGAAACGGGGAGACAAAAGTATTTGAAAACAATGAAGTCATGTGGCAGATCTGGGAGAGCAGGCAACATCTGGCAGCCTGACAAACTGCAGAGGGACATGGAGCCTGATAAGGCTGGAAATACCAATGTTTGAAGTGGCTGCCTAATAACAGATGAATGGTGTTGGGCTCAGAATAAAAGGTTTATTTCAATCTAAGGAGGAAACCAGCAGAACAAAGAATAAAAGGCTTTCAAGCCAGAGTCATCAGAACTAGGAGTGCTGCAGCTGAACGCAGAGAGTTAAGGCAAACCCCAGGAGTGGGCAGCGGCTTATTGCCAAAAGCCCCTCAGATCCACCCTCCAAACTCTTCTCTAAATTTTCAGAGAGAATCCCGGACAGGAACAATAATCCGAGACACGCGAGTACAGCCCTATAGCACAGCTCTGCCTCGCTCTGGACGCGCGGGTTAAGACTGCTCGTGCAGTTTATGCAGCTGCTGTGATCAGTTAGGAGCGTCTGCCAGGCAGCGAGGAGCTCTGCTGCAGCCAAAATAACTCCGACGTCCTTCCAAATATTCACAGAGAAAAAAGGAATTACATTAGTTCAACTTTATCCCTTTTTTCACCTACTGATTAAAAATAGCAACATTTAGGTATCTGAGCACAGCCGCTCGAGTACTTCTGCTGCTGTAGCCATTTTAAGCAAACTCCAGTGGCCTGACTTGCAATGTCTGCACTTTCAGCGGCTCCCAAAGCCAAGTTACATATATGGTTACCAGATACTGCACTACTGCCAGGGCGCTTTCAGGAACAGCCCAACGCACGTCACAGGAGCAACTGCTGGTAAAGTGCTGGTGGTTCATCAGGAGAGCTGGTACTTGCCAGAAATCAGAAGCTAGCTTTTTGTTTTAGAAATCTTGCTACACGTTCCCATTCTTCTCTTTCGCTATACTAAAGACGTTATATCAATGCCACTGAAGTATTTTAACACATTCCACACTAGAAAGTATGCAGAAAAAAAAATAATTAATGCTTCCTGTTCTGTTAGGAGAACATCAATCACACCAGGGATGAAACTCCAAAAGCACCACCACTGAAGAAGCAATGTTCATTCTTATGCATGGTCATTTTTCAGGGAAAAGATGTGTGAAAGGACCATTTGTAACCATTTCATTTTAGTTTACCAAACACATCTGATGAAAGGGCAACCTATCCCAGTCTGTTGGCAGAAGAATCCAAAGTTTAGCACAGTAAATCACGGAGGGGATGCAGAAGAAACAAATGGCAGTAGGAACGACTAGAAGCTATGGGAAGATGATGTAAATTACCTCTCAGAGCCAGAGAGCTGCTCCCAACCAAATCCTGAGGGGCTTTGATACAACAAAGCCAGTAAAAAAGCTACATTCTGTAAGATTACAAATATATCCCATATATCCCAAGTGTGTAATTGCAGGAGAGCTCTCTACTAAATGACCCCTGTGGGTCAAGAACAAACTACACTTCAGTGTAACCTGTCAGTTACCCGCACTCACACCGAACTCCGCACTGCTTCAAATCTTTTCATGGACTAACAGAATTAAACCATCTCTCACCACAGCTCTTCCGAAATTATTTTCCAAGAAAAAGCACATGGCCAGAGCTGGCTGAGTAAAAGTGTCAGTAACTCTCAGTAAGCCCTGAGGAGGCCCCAAAATAGATTTTCAAAGTATCACCAGCTTTGAGCTGTTTAAGAGTCTTTGTCTTTTGCTTTGATCCGCAGCACTTACCAGCCGAACACGAGGTCGGTACGTGTGATGTGTGCCAAAAGCTCCTTTGCCTTACAAGTTGGGGTTTTTTTTATCTTTGTCAATATTTTTACAGTTGATCCATTCCTAACGTGTGAGGTAACTCCGACTAGAATAGCAACTGAGTTGCTATGCTCTGTCAGCACCCAAAAGGTTAAACAAACTAAATATTGGAGTCATTTCAGCTCTGCTGGCTTGACCCTGAAGTTGTAAACTTATTGCAATATACATTTAGCTGTTCTAAGAATTAATAACTGACTCAGATAAAGTGTGCGAAGACAAAGGCCAAAGTTACCCCTCTTTGATGTTTAACAGTAAATTCTGTGGACGGTTTTCTGCAGCGATCCACTGCTGCTACTTAAAGAACTAGAACGAAAACGAACACAGATGTCTCAGAGGGTGCTTCTGTTGAAGGGTAGTTTGACTAATCACCACCTTAGCTACAAGGCCCATCTAGAAAGTTCCCAACCTGCCAGTACAATGAATTATTCATTTATATTCTAAACTTAGTCCATGTCATGACAGAGGTTATAGAACAGAAACTTTCCGGTTTATAGAAATATTTTTAATCCAGACCAATTCTGTGACCTCATTCGTACAGGCCCCACTGAAAAATAAAAGGGAAGCTGAGACAAGGAACCAATAGCCTGGAAGCTTCTCACTCTCAAAATGAAGTGTTTCCTAAAATCTAGAGGCTGTTTCAAGAAGTAAACTTTGCCTTCTCCATTCATAAATCCTCACAGCAATCCATCGTACCGCTCAGAGAGGTGAAAACAATGGAAGAGCGAATGCCCCTACTACACCAGCACAATGGACTTTGCCTGGAATATAAACTTTTGTCATGAGACAGTGTCAGGACAGTTAATGTTTTACCTGTCAATTCAACAGGCAGAGCTTAGCTTGCAGCATGCCCAGGAGAGAAGGAATATAAGGATGTATATTCCAAATCCCAAGACAGGCAGCCTTACCACTTCTGAAGACTCCGTTTCCCGCCGCGTGCCTACCTGCTTGCGCAGGCTCACACCTTGCCCCCTGCAACAGTCAGGCTGCACCGCCTCGCTTTGTCAATCAGGGAATTGGGAAGCAAACCTGTAATAAGAAGAAAAAAAACCACTGAAGCGCCCTCGTTCACACCTTGTTGTACTTACTGCCACTGATGATCACTGGGAGCTTCCTTAAGCTACTGGCAGAGCTGTACCCAAAGCAGTTGTCCTGTCTTAAGCATTTCAACAGAGCACACACATTGCTTTCTAAGCCATGCCCACCAGTCTCTGAAAAAAGCCAAATAAAGAAAATCACCCCCCCGGACGTTTTTATTTTGACTGTTGTCACATCCATCTGTCTAAATGGCCCCTAAAGAGAAATCTTCCCTTTTACCTTACAAAGACCTTTGACATTCACAGTGCCTACCAGGAAAAAAAAAAAAAAAAGCCATAAACACTTTTTTCTTGCTTTGCAATAAAACACTCGGGGTTTGTTTGGTTTTGATTTTTTTTTTTTACCTATTCCCCAAAACCCAACATTACTGCAAACGTTTGGTACAACCTGCTACACACACAGGTGTTATCCAGATAAAAAGCCAGCCGAGTTCTCTTTCGCAGAAGCAAACTGATCTCATATTTACAGCTCCGCTAGAGAAAAGGGAGCCAGGACAACACACAATAAATAAGACCAGTTAACCTTTCTTCCAGATATGGAAAGGAAAGCAGGAAACGTGCTCAACGCTCCCTGCTAGGGCAGAAACCACAGTCCAGGAATTTCGTATTCCAGAACACTGCAAAGAACATTTCTATATGCCAAGACATGGGTCGAAGGAGAACATTTCTAGTTTTCACAATGCCTTTTTCCAGGAATTTGTTTCCTATTTCCAACTGGCCTGTACTACACTGTCTCTTTCCATCTCCCACTCTTTTTTTTTTTTTCAAAGTCTTTCACGCAGTACTCATCACTCTTTCAGACCTTCCACAGATGTCAGAGCAGAACAGGAGCACCACAGCCCTGCACAGAAAAGCCATCTAACAAAACGCTGCAGCTGAAGCCCCTCCATCTCCAGCACGTCCTCGAGGACTGCTACACCACGTAGCACCAGCGCTTGCCAGCTGAGACTGACACGGCAGACGTGTCCCTACCAAAAGCAGCAGTTTATTTCTCTTCATTTCTGTCTATAACACACCGAGCATAAACACTAAGAACATTTGGAAGCAAGTGAAACGGCTCCTGTACATACCTTGGAAGTGTGCACAGCACGGCAAAACTCATTACTGCAGTTTCAGTTTATTACACGGTGTTTACAAAACATTAACCTGCAAATATTTTGTAAGAGCATTTACAGAAAGCTCTGTGTAATTGTGGTAGGAAAATAAATTTTTACTTGTTCCTTTCTGGCCAGCATTTAATGAAACTGTTACTGTTTATTTTGCTGTAAGACCCAAAGCAAACAAGATAGCACCTCATTACAGAAACCATTTCTGCCTGAGCCTCCCGTCTCCCATTTAGCGCTCGCTAGCGCAAACATTCCAGTTGGAACAGCTGAACACCCTTCGCTATCAGGGAGCAAAAAAAAATCCTGGGCTCTGGAACTTAGACAAGATTAGTTAATTATAAATAAATTATAGTCCTACCAAAAAAATCCTACAACGCATACTCTGTATAATAAGACCACAGCAATCACCACAGAAATACACCTATAAAAGTCACAGAACTACATAGTAAAAAAAGCATTTTGTTTCCCACAGAACAAGCTTCTGAACATTTGGATAAGACAGCTGAGAGGCTTACATCAATTTAAATTTGTCCTAGCCAAGAATCTCCCTCTTTACAGCTTAAAACCTCAGATGATAAAAACTATTTCTCGCTGACTGACCCTATATCCCAATCCATACTCTACAAAGATATCAGAAAATGCTGACAGAAACAGAAGTCTCAGCACTGGGTTTCTTGAAAGCACTGAAAATAATAAATTAGCCATTTATAAACTTAAACAATAATAATCTCCTAAATCCAGGCCTAGCAGGGGCAGAAAATCTGGCCAAGCAATTAAAAAAATCCAGTCCTGGACACAACCTTGTGATTCACAACCCCGTAAAAATCACCTCTTCTGGGCATTTCAATTCCCTGCCTGGCAGAGAAGGCGACTGGCACCTGCGGACACGGCAGAAGACTGGAATGAGAACACGCTGCTAAGGACTGCCCAGAATGAGATAGAAGGACAAACTCTAGGAAATAAAAAAAAAAGGCAAATAAAACACAGCAGTAACTAACAACTGTCAGCACGCTTTAAAGTTTATTTCAGTATGATCTTGTTTCAATTTAACTGTGTCCAATATCAAATTGCCTCTGTACACTGACTAACACCAGCTCTTGCCCTGCAGCTCCCAGATCGATCGGTTTTATCGAAGCAAATCAAAATAATGCCCATGGCAGTCTGACTGTCAAATTCCTATGTTAGATTAAATGTTGAAAATAATATTCCTAAATCAGTGAAGTCTGACAGCCATCAGTATACCGAAGTGAAGCAAAGCTCCTGTTGTAAAAGAGCACTCCAGAAGCGTGACGAATGAGCCTTGCTACGCGCGGCAGCTCTGTACAACCCATTTCCCAGCAAGCTTTGTACTGCAGCTGCACCAGACCTTCCTGTCAACTTACTTGGAGTGGAAAAGTTGCAGCTCTCAGTAGGCCGAGCGGCCCGGACGTGCTAGCAGTAATGCGGAGGGCAGTAAGCACACGCTGGCTTTGCTAGTTCAGAAATCCAAGTCTAACAATTGTCTCACTTTCTACTTGATTTATCACGTTCAAGCTAAGGCTTGGTCTTGCACCAAAAATTAACTACGCTCTTGACATCAACAGAACGCTTAAGGCAAAGAGAAAAGAGCCACCTGCATAGCTCCAGCTGCCAGTCTGCTGGACTGCAAATTAAACCGCTATTTCTAATCATCCAGTTCAAATTTCGTTAGGGTAACAAAAAGCAGAACAATAGATCGAGTGTCCAGTGTATGTTTTCAGGAGATTAACGACACAAGTTAAACTAAAGCCTACAACTACACCTACCAACCTCTGCAGCAAAAATTTTCCTGGACGACCCTGCTAAAACCAAACCCAACAAAAATCCCAAACCGAAGCAGCGTGTTCTACTCTAACACGTGCCAAACACGCTTTGGGGGGAAAAAAGTTCAGCTTATTCTGCCACAGCAAAGAAACACTCATTTGTCAGCAGCAGTTCCAATTTTTCTCTGGTCTATATGCTTTCAAAATTCAGATTTTCCTTCAGGCACGTTTGGGTTTTCAAACAATTAAACTAATCCCTAAAGAACGCTGAGCTCCAGCCCTGCTTCCAGATAATGAGAAGCAGGTTCTAGAGAATGGTTGGAAGACTATTTCCAGGTCCTTCCTGTGAAAATCTGTAAATAAACTGTAAATATCAGGATGGATTCTTCAGATTGCAGTACTGAACAACCCCTTTCCAAATTACCCGACCAGCTATAAAGAGCAGTACGTGACTTTAGCTCTGACACTAGTTACTCGAAAAAAAAAAGTATTTTGTCTATCTTTGAGCTTCAAAAGTCTTACGTTGTTATTCAGGCAGTTTAGCGACAGGGAGCTCAAAGAAAACAAATCCAAGAAAAAGCTGATTAGAAATCTGGATGTTTTTATTACCAAAGTCAGGCAGCAGGATTTTCTATTAAAGGCGGAAGAAAAACATCCGTTAAAAAAAAAAAGGGGGGGGGCCCATCTTATTTCCTCAGCTTTTTGCTGCCAAACCTACGTGACCTGGGAAGAGACAAGACAAAAAAATCGTATCTCTCTCAAAAATGTCATCTTTCTCACCGTGCAGCCCTACTACTTTGAGCGGTTTTTGGATGAGAACTGAACCCTTGTGACAGCTGTTGGAGGTCTGTGAATCCTTGCGCCCGTAGTTTCAGAAGCCCCAAGAGAAGGAAGAAATGGTTCAATTTGCATAAGAAAACTACTCGCGAATCAATTAACCAAAAGAATTCAGACTTGTGCCTAACTGAACTTAACTGCCCACAGACATCTGGTACGTATGGAATAAGCTTATTGGAAGAGTTTTCAGTGGGGCGTTCACGTACCTTGTATAATTCTCCCATCAATGGCGATGCCGAATTCTGCTTTATTGGAAGCGATGGAGCTCTCACCTAGGTAAGAAAAGGAAAATCCAATTTAAACCAGTGAAGATACTGGCAAATCCTCACATTTTACAAGCATAGGAAAGGATTCTGATTTTAGCCATTCATCCCAACACCGTTTCCCAGTTAGAAAGGGCTGCCAAAATTACTTAATCTAATCGGACAGCGCGCACAGATAGATCCTTAACTCGGAACCCGGCCTCGGCCACAGCCCTGCAGCAGCAATTAACTGTAATAACTTAGAGACACACACAGGGCCTAAAATAACCAGGTACGCACGGCCCCGAGACCACAGGCGCATGGCCCCTGCTTGGGCACAAGTGATCATCGGTAATACTTAGCCTAATTCCCTCGAGAACAGCACTGCAGCCTAATGCCCCCCACGCCCCCCAAACCATCACCTCTGTGCTCCCGGAGCAGACACACTTATGGGTTCCTCGCCAGCCTTCCCTGCCTCCCCTCACTCCACCAGAGGTACGAGTGGCGCAGGCAGCGGTGGGAGGACGGGGGCTGGCTGGGCACGCGACAGCCCCTCGCGTTACAGCGGGGGCTTTTTTGGGTTCTGTACAGAGACCTGACACTGTAAATCTTAACAGGCTAAAAATGGCCGGATGACAAACCGGGGGATGAAATGATGAGCAATCCACTCGCTCGCGTACCAGGGGAGTAGTAGCTACAAGCAGGGCTTCGCAAAGAGGCCTCATTCTTGTACAACAGGGGAGAGAACGTAGAAAGTATTTTCACATGCGATAGGAAAAAAGGGCACCGACAGAAAACGGGCAGGAGACAGCCCCCCCGCCTCCCCAGGCCCCAGCACTCCGGCAGCGAGAGGCTGGCTGTCGTCTCTGGGTGCCATTATTATTTTTTTTTCACGGACGCAACAGCTTCCGGTTACCATGGAGCGAACCAGCGCAAACACAATTCTCAGCTGGCGTGAAATGTAATCCGTGATTTTACTATTCATAGCTCTGACATGATAAAGCTAAATTAAGTAGGAACTCTTAACTTTCTCAAACCTCCCAGCGGTGACTCCCTCCGCTGCTCAGCCTCTGCTAACGCTCCGGTTCACCGTGATGAGAGGAAGGATATTTTTGTTTATGACAAGAGAAACTCCAGACCTACAAACCCAGCCTGTCACCCAGAAACAAAATGGCACCAGCCTGTTCCCAGGCACCACTCTGGCACGACTCCAGCAGGAACACAGGAGACAAGATGAGCTCTTGTGCTACATCTAACACCTTCTCCTCATCCCAGGAGCCATTTCGGAAGCCCACAGAGCAGTTTAAGCCACACTCCCAGGCTCGCCCAGCAGTGCTTGCTGAATGAGAGTCTGCCAGGACTGAGCAGGGGTCAGCTCAAAGCAGAGAGAGACAGACTGCGCGCAGGGCGAGCGGCGCACCCCAAACCCCACCTCAGTTCTCTCAGCCTCACAGCATCTCCTCACACAAGCTCCCCAGGGAGCCAGAACAGCTTTTGCAATCTCCAGCACCACCATTCCTCTTGCTTCCAACACCCGTGGCCTACACTATACAAAATATACAGCAGGAATCCTGCCACACAGAGAAACTCTCTGTACCACCGTAACACCCCAGACCCCACGTTAGGTACTGGCACACAAGCCATTAAACACAGCCCAGTATATTGTAAACTTCTCCAGATACAGAAAAAAGTTCAAGGGCTACATGGCTGCTTAAACAATTAACAAGTTCCGACACGGCAAGCCGTCGTTTTGCACAGACGAAGCCGAGTGAGCTAAAAAATAATCAGCAGGCTTCTGGCAAAAGCGCACTCTTCTTGTAGGGCGCTGGTGATGCAGCTACAAAGGGAACACCGCGGTTTTACAAGGGAAAGCGTCCTCGGGCTTAACCAGCCCCGCTGAGTATTTCCCCAGCCTCTCAGAGCAAGATTTCTTTCACAGCAGAGAAAGCGTGAGCAGGTAAAAAAACCCAAAACAAACAAAAAATTAAAACTAAGTCTGCTGATGTGCATGGATTGCAACCTCTTTTATATCCTGGTGGTTTACACACAGTGTTTTTGTTTTCTGATAGCACCAACCGTGTTAGAAGGTGCTCACCAGCTTTCCTGCAGCACGCCAACCTCAACCCCCCCCCCGCCAAACCCACGGGCACAGCCCCGGCCTGACCCCAACGACTGTTTTCTTAAACAGTTTACCGGCTTAAATAAGCTGGAGAAACCAGCAGACTGGCTCAGTTACCCCAGCGTAACCCTGACAGCAGAACGCCCCTTTAATGTACAACACACGACGACACTGCTTTTGCCAAAACTACGGTCGAAGTTCAGGCCGGGGCACGGGGCTGCTCCGAAACCCCAGCAGACTGGGAGCCCTCCCCCCGGCCAGCACCGACCGAAGCGCTGAGAGCAGGACTGGGTTTTCCCGAGACACAGAATGAGCACGGCAGGAAAAAGGCAGGGAGCCACCAGCGCTTCTCTTGGCAGAAGCACGGGCGTGACTCCTGCAGACGGAGCAGCACACGCAGAACACGGCGCGGCTCCATCCCAGCACACGCGTGCCAGTGCCCACGGCGAGCCTGCGCGGACAGCGGCCGGGCAGCGAGACCCGCTGCTGTGCTTACAGGAGGCGCCTCGAGAAGATACCAGGTGGACTGTGCTGCAGGTGCCTCCTTACCGTAGCCAGGCTCCTTCTTTACAGTAACTGTAGGAAACAGGTTTCACCTTTTACTCCCTGGATAAAAATGATGTAAACCAGCGGTACTGGAGTCAGCAGCAGCCGAGCCTCCCGCGTGCTCGCCAGCCGCAGCACGCTGCCCGTGCCTTCCTCCCTCCCCGAGGGAGCTGTGCAGCGGCTCAGCCACCTGGTCAGACTCCAGAGCTCTGTAAACCCTGTGCTGCATCGTTCCATCCACGGATCACACTCTCACGTGTCATCAGATGACATCTCAGGACACTGAGGCCTGTCTGCTCGAGAACTGCCTGCGGAGCACCTTTTCTAACTGGCAATGTCGGCTTCTTAAGGACTTCAGAGAGAAAACTGCCTTCTGGGAGGTGCCCCTCCCTGTCCCTGCTGAAGTAGGAACAAGTAACTCGCAGTAGGAAGAACGCAAAACAAAAATATACACCAGGATCCAAAGAAAACTTAGACACAACCCCAAGGCTCTGGACTCTACAGAGGACCCCATGTCAAAACCCCGTACATTTTGGACAGCTCTCTGCAGTGACTGCCTTATTTTAGCCTCTTACCTGCTGGTGGATTGCGCAACTAGGGGTGCAGGTCGCAGTCAGCCACGTCCTCCCCCCGCGCCGGGCCGGAGCAAGCACAGCCCAGCTGCCGTCCGCGCCAGCAGAAGGCATTGCTGTGTCCAAAGAAACACTCTTTTTTTCTGTCTCTATAATACAGGCCCTTAAAGGCCATTGGAGAGGCCACACACAACCCCAGACAGAGGCTGAGCTTTAAACCACATCTTTCTAAAGGGCTGGGAGGGAGGTTATGCAATCCAGCCCCCAGAACAGGTCTCCTCTCCAGCCACAGCACTGGAGGGCAGCGCCCACACAGAAGGCACATTAAAAACACACACTGGCCTCACCATAAAGCCTGACAGAACTACCCGCCCTCGCTACTAGCGGGAAGGAACACGGCAAGAGAGGGACTGGGTGATTTAATCGGCTGTGCTCTTAGGGAAGAGCATCCGGAACACGTCCATCTGCTGATGTGACCCTGCGGCCACTCGCACGGCCGCTCTGTGCCGGCACTGCCACAGAAGCGGCGGATAAAGGCTTCTCTCCTTCCACCCATCGGCTATAAGAATCTATAACGGTTTCCAGATGGCTTTACAGGTTGTTTAATTCAACAAACAAATCTGTTCTTAGGCCACAGCATCAGACAGACCACTATATATTTAAAAAAACATGAGCAGCCCACATCCGACACGACCCGAGGAAATGCAGCTGCACGCACACCACCACCCGCTCCGCGTCTACGGAGCCCTCGCAGACACGAGCAAACAGAAGTGGATCTGCACCTCTGAGGGCTGCTATACAGAGAACTTCTTCCAAACTTACGGTGTCACTTTCTGGCACACGAACACACTCAGAAAGCCACTCAGGAGGCAATGACAGTGATAATTACCCTGTGGAGATTTTGAAATACATTTAAGGAAACCTCAAAGGCATTCATCTCCCCAGACCAACGAGAGTCAGGGAAACGAGCCCTCGTTCAGCTCGATGAGGAGTCAGAGCTCACGGGTGTCTCTCTGCCACCACAAAGCCCCCTCTGCTGCAATCCCCGAGGCTCTACCAAACTTCACTTTTTAATAAAATGCAGAGTGGGGCATTCGAGTGAACAAAGTCATCCCACTGCACCGAAGAGCACACGGTGCTGAGCGCTGGTGCGTGAGCCCAGTGAGAGCCGCACATCGTTGGGGGGCTGAGGAATCGAACCCCTGCAGATGGGGTCACGGAAACGGCCTGGACAAGCTGCTATCGCTGCAAGCTGCCACTCTGCCCGTGCTCCTCCGGGAGCGTGCGAGGACATGAGCCGGACAGAACCCGTGACCCCGGCGAATAGAGGAAACCCACCAGGAGACGCGGAAGGCCCGAAGCAGGGGAGGAATCCCCAGGAACGAGCTGGACCGGGCCAGGAGAACGAGAGTCCGCGGCTAGGCCGGGCCGGGACAAGGGCGGGCTCTGGGGCCAGACCTGGACCGGCACCAACCGGGCCCGCGGACGCGAGGAGGCGGCGAGGCCTGACCCGGCCTAGCCACGAGGCGCCGCTCGGGCCGGGCCCCAGGAGCGCCCCGCGCCGCACTCCCGCCACCCGGGGGGGGGAACGACGGGGCCGCGCCCGGCACGTGGCGGGGGGGCAGCCCCACGCAGGGCTGGAGCGAGAGCTGGAGCCGCCAGCCTCCGGCTGGCTCTGGGCAGCAAGGAATGAGGGGGCACTGTCCTGGGACGAACAAGCCCATGTCTCTCCCCGAGCCGGAGACCTTGGGGGAATCCTTGCAGCTCAGCTCCACCAACACCGACTGCATCACTCAGTCCCGCCTTCTCATCCCCCTCTGCTGAGCTGGGGGTCGTGGTCTCGGTCTGGTACACTCGCAATGCCTTTAAAAAAGGACTATGTCACAGTCCTACAACAAGGACAATTTCAGATCTGGTCCTTTGAACCCAGTGAGTCTCAAGCAGCTGAGTTACTTCAAGAGAGAGCTCTTGGTTTTCGACAGATTTTGCAAGCTGCCATTGGTCATGGAGTCTGTGTTAAGAGACGAAGGGTATTCATCAGAGTTCGGATAATCCTGATGGAAACTACAGCATATCAAACTGACTGGGGAGAGGCTGCGATACATCATTCCTAGCCTTACCCATAGATGATGAAGGCAAGGCCCCAAGCTCAGGGGTACTGGGGGAGATATGAAATGTAGTCACTACAAAAGGTTGTATATGGAGGGAGGTGTACACATCTCTTTTCACGTGTGTGTGTATCTATACATTTGCTACATATAAGTACATACATATATTCAGGTAAGCAAGTGGTATAGCTACATGTGCAGATACATGATCCACGGCCATCAGCACGAGGGGTTGTGCAGGGAGTGGCGCTGGGGCAGTGATTAAGGAGCAGTCTACTCTCCAGTGGGATGGCAATGGAAAGGGAGGTGTTCCCTAGGTGCTGGGTGCTATGAGGACCCTCTGCAATGGCAGCCCTGGACATGCAGAGGACACCAAGCTAGCAATGGGGTGGGGAGTCCACCCTTGTGAATGACAAGTCCTCCTGTTTTGGAAAATGCACTCCTTGCACTGGGGAGAACATAATCATAGATAATTTAGGTTGGAAGGGACCCAAGGATGTCAGGAATCCACCGCATCCCAAAAAACACTGGAACCTAGCAGGTAGCTGTGGTGCATGTGTGCACCAGTGAAGTAGAAAAGGTTTTGGAAGCAAGATGTAGGGTGCTAAGCAGGACAGTGAAATCAAGCATCTACTCCAAAACTTCTCCAGAAGCACTCACAGCAGGATGGAGAGGTCCACACCGATAGGGTGGGACACAGGTCCTCAGAGCAGCTGTGAAGAAACAGCAAGGAAGGGTCATATTCACATGGCAGATACTCCCCGGTACTTCCAGAAGAGAAGACACCAGAATCAGAGGGAAATCAGAGGGACTGATTTCCATGAAGCCACAGTGGAACGAGGACCTGGGACACCTAGCTTTGAAGTGGCATGTTGACTGAATAGACATGCAGGGAGAGGAGATAATCAGCAGGACATGGTAGTGACAGGACACAGCTTGTATAGGAGGGTCAGGCTAGGCTGTGGCTGGAAGGAAAGGGGCTGTGCACTCCATGCCAAAAGGAGTCAAATCAGCAAACTCCAGGAACTAACGCCAGATTTTTATAGACTTAAGGTGTAACTAGGAAAACAGTAGTATTAAGATGGTATTAACGACTCTCTGGCCAGGATGGAGGCAGTTACTATGCCACCTGTGATTAGAAATGGGTAAAGTGATTGAAAACAAGAAATTTCTAATCAACTTGTTCCCACATAGAAGTAACATCTTGCAGTCATAATAACTCCATGGAAAGATCAGTTCAGCACTTGGACACTGTTGCAAAAGTCGCAGGACATGCCAGGATGGAGCACAGTGGAGAGCACGGGGAGGGCTGTAGCGTACCTGTCTCCAGCAGCTCTGGCCCACATGTAACAGAAATGGCAAAGATCCAGAGAAGAGCAATGAAGCTAACTAAAAATACGGAGCAACTTCTATGTTAGAGTGATTCAAGGGTTCTAATGACCAGGATTATTTAGGATAGAGAAGTGATAACCAACAGAAAATGGTCAGTTGAGAGAGAATACACAGTCATGGACAGAGGAGAGTAGGGATGGATTATTTGCTTTCTTTTCTAATATAAGAACTAGAGAGCATCGAGTGAAACTAGCAGGTGGCAGATTTAAAGCAAACAGAAGGAGGTAGAACTTCACACAGCAGGTAATTCAACAGCGGGACATACCGTTTTGCAGTGCCAAAAGTTCACAGGGGATCCAAAAAGGCACCCGTATGCATTAATAGAAGCAAAAAAACCTCATGAGG
>JAAGNO010030644.1:0-19200 GCA_033439905.1 Ceryle rudis
GGCCCTGACAGAGCCAACCTCTTGCTGGCGTTGGCTCTGGCTGTTGTCTCTGCCACTGCTGCCTGGGAGGAGACACCAAAGAAACGCACTTTATTCCATTAAGTGAAAGAAAGTCAGAAGGGAACCAAACATCAGAAAGGACCACAAGTCCCAAACCCTGGCAGGAAAAGGAAACCTGGCTTTAATGTACTCTGTAACCACATCGAAAGTCACCTTCTGCAGGGCAGGAAGCCCATTATCTACTGCTAGATGTTACTCACTCACTATGAATTTTGAGGGTTTTTTCTCCCCCCTTTCTGACCAAGCTTGCAACTTCTGCGTAACAATTCAAATGTGAATTGTATGGATTGTGCATCAACAGAAGCACAAGACTCCTATGTTTTTTCCAAGAGATTATTTTGCCTATTGTCTATTTATATCCTTTTAACTGGATAAAAGGGTGAATCTTGCACTGTCATGCGAACAGCACCTTAATCTAGCACACAGGAAAAAATAGCTATAATTACTCCTAGAACTAACAAGTAAAATTAAATCTACCAGAACATTTACAAAACATTTGAAGATATGTGCAATGAGGCAGGTAAATGTAAATCCTAACTGTGTAGGAGTTGTGCTATAAGGTTTTGATCTGAGGGGTTAGTCACTCAGACAGACAGACTAAGCTGATACAAAGACAGAGTCTGTTTTCAAAAGATTAGTTTGTAACGAATATAGCTGGATGCAGAATAGCTACCTGGCACTTTCATACTGTTTCACAGTCAATAACGTATCTTCAATTGTTTTATTCACCAATGTAGTCACACTGGCAATAAAAAAGTTAATAGCCCCGAGAAGAGTTTCTCCATTTTTAGCTAGAAGTTTCTGCGTATCTGCATTGTAGCCAAACTCCTCCTATAAACAGAGCAGAGAAAACAAAACTGTAGATCATTTAAAATCATAACATTCATCAGCAACTATATATGTATAAAAAAAATACAAACCACACAGATGTGGCAGTTCGACTGCTTGTTTGCGTTACAGTTATGATTAAACAGATATGATTTCAATACAGTACTCAGTTTTTCTGAAATCTAACATCAGTAAACCATGGCTTACAATTGTTAACACGCGTGATGTTAAATCCCATTTTCTAGTGTGATTTTTCTGCTCTTGGAAGTCTTGAAGGTTACTTAAAAGTAAGTGCTAATGTAATCTTTACATTGTCATTCAGCGGGGTTTTAATTCAGCATCTCATGTGGTTGTCTAGGTAATGCTTTAATACCAACAGAGACAACACTATATTAAATACAGTAATATAATGAAATTCAGAAGGGCATACAGCAATAATTAGCTACTAAGTTTTATTCTTACATTCTGGGAAAGAACACTGCAAAAAAAACCCCAACATCTATGGCAGTTCAATAGGCTGTAAATAATTGAAGAGCAGAGCATTATAATGGATAACAAAGAAATAAATATATTGTATTGTAGCTCAGCCACAAATTGTAAAGGGACAAGGGCAAAATTATTTCCAAGGCATTCCTGTCACATTTGGATATATGTTCGTTCATCTCTTTTTGCTAACAGCAGTGTAAGCCCTGACCAAGGCTGCAAAGATTTTCCTAATGCGTGGATGCCAAATGAGTCCAATTATTATATTTATGTCATCCCTATGGCATCTTCATACTCCACAGATGGGAGTTCTCACAAAAGAGTACAATCCCAGGCTGTAATGGTTGTAAAAGACACTAGGTTCATATTTGGAACTTAAGTCTTTTCAGGCTTGCACACTGCCAACAACTGACTCAGAAGTGCTGCATTCTCCCAGCTTCCTTTCATCTGCCTAGAACACGAACAATTCAAGCCAAATGGTATTTTACGTTAACGTTACGGACTTCATGAAGGTAAGAGTAATGGACAACGGTAAGGGAAGAACCCTGGAGACAAGGAGGTGCAGTGGAGGCAAGCAATTTGAAGGAGAAGGAAAAAAGGAAGTGAATTTAGAGCAAGTTTTCATGAACTAAGCCCTGTAAACACTAAAGATGTGTCACCTTTGCTGCTTGGGTGGAAAAAGCAGACAGACAAACCACTACGAATCTTGCTGAAATTAATTCTTCTTTAGGAAGAATTTCTTCACCATGAGGGTGGTGAGACACTGGCACAGGTTGCCCAGAGAGGTGGTGGAAGCCCCATCCCTGGAAGTTTTTAAGGCCAGGCTGGATGGTGCTCTGAGCAACCTGGTCTAGTGGGAGGTGTCCCTGCCATTGGCAGGGGGGTTGGAACGAGATGATCTTTAAGGTCCCTTCCAACCCTGACAATTCTATGATTCTAAATAAAAGGAAAAAAAGTCTCTTTCAGCTGGTTTTGCTCTAACATTACCAGCTGCACAGTAACAAGCGCTAGCATGGGGAAGAAATAGGAGCATACATGCCAAGACAACAGCAGTAGGATGGCCCCTTTCAGCAGTGTTTAGGGCCATCTCTTTTCCCTCATGCCAGCAAGACTGCAGTTTGCCAGCTGGTCTTCTGACCCAGCTCTTCACAGACCCAACTGAGCAACATGACCAATTCAAAGAAGAGGGGTAAGAAGGATGAGACTGCAGCAGCTTGCAGTTCTACATGCTAGCCACCAAAATTGTCCTCCTACTGGTTCATACAGCTTCATAGAAACACTTCTTGAGTTTTATCCATGACCTCTGCAGATACCTCTCATGAAAGAGACGGGAAATCCTTTCTGTATCAAGAGTTTACACTCAGTTCATACTCTATGCACAGGTTAATTAAAACTGGAATTCATCTGTCTAAGTAATTGGAGGCACACGAGCCTGGAACCAGGAGTTATCTTTGAATCCAAAAGAGAAACAGCAAAACATTCACATTAAGCAATACTTCTGCAGATACCACATTGAGATTTCATTTTGTTATCATGTATATAAAAAGAAATACTACCTTAAGAAATGGCGTGTTTTGGTTCTTTTTTGTTTGTTTGTTTTCTAAACTTCTATACTGTTAGCACATTAAACATAAACTGTTCAGAAATTTTACTTTTAGTCTTGCACAAGTTTTAGAGGCAACAATGCTATCCAAACATCCAAGAGGAAAAGGCCTGGCTGCAGATGGCAATGCAGTAAAAGATCAAAGGGGAAACACAAAGAGGAAAGAGACAAATATCAGGCGAGTTTCCAAGAAGCAAAGGTTAGATAATTTTTATTACAGAAGCAGAAACCTTTATTTAATTTTCATCAACAGCCCCATTCAATAATCTACACAGGAGATGAATGACTGAAACAAATTCCCAGACCAGTACAAGATGTTGAGAGAACCTGGAAGAACAGTATTCCCACTAGAAGTTACAAGCTATTCACGTGAAAAAAACCCAACCCCAACATTCGTTAAACATGAGCACGATGCCAGATTTAATCCAAGTTTCAGAAGAAACATCCAGCTTCAGCACATACTTCATAACAATCACTAAATTCTGCCACAAAACACATGTCCATTTTTGTGTCAAGAGTAAACATTATTAAAACCTTCTTTTAGCAGATTATTTAATTTCTTAGCTGCTAAAAGTGCTTTACTTCCACAGTTTTCCATCTGTCAGACTGTAATATTAAAAATTCCTCTACTCCAGAGCATAAATCTCTTTTTTCAGCTAGCTATCAGCTCAGGTTCCTCTCTACAGGCACGAACTCCAGCTCCTCCCTTAAAACTCCACGGGAATAGACAATCATGGAAAAGGAAAAATAAACAGACAGAGGTTTGAAGTTTAATAATCACAAAGATAATTTGGGCTGTTTCAGCAGCTATGTTTTAGGGAATCAACAAGCCCCTTAACACTGTTTTTCCAAAGGATCATCAGCAGCATCAAATTGCTTTACTTCGGAAGTACAGAACAATCAACGTAGAAGCAAACCAGCTACCATGTTTTGTATGCAGCATCTACCTTCTCTCTCTTTACAGCAGACAGTTTGGTTATCAACAACAAGAAGTGCCAGTGTTACATAAACTTCTAAACCAAGGAATCGTAACAACCCAAATGCAGCCCCTCTCGCTCAGAAACACCAAGCAATGTAGGATTACAGATTAGTCCTATTAGTAGCAAAATTCTGAGTAAAAAAGGACTTTCAGATTTAATCTCAATGCTTAAATAAGCTACAGAAAAATAATTACTTCAGTTGTGCACATTGCAAGTGAGTAAATGCGCATATTCCCTAAAGACATCCTGCAATTGAAATGACCTAAGACTCTGGAACACTTTGATGGCATTTAATGAGAAGAAAAATTAATAGTAAAAAGTATTTTCTCCATGAAGTTGTCAGTTCTCGATTCCGACCATCAACTAAAGGCAAACATTTCAGAAACAATGAAGAACTACAGTGATTTTAATTTGTTATAGTTTTAAGTGGATTACATAGGCTTTTAACACAAAGAGCATATAATATATTGTTAACTACAGTGTTCAGAAAGGTAGCTGCCAACTGCTATGTGCCCTGCACGAGTCAATTAGGCTTATCTTCATCTCTGCCATTTTACTTTTTAACACTATAAAAGTCTTACATGAAGTTCCAATGATTTCAAACTCAGGTCAGCAAATGCATCTCCAAGTTGCCTTTGGGTATGTACCATCTGGAAGAGTTGTGTGGACAGCGTCTGTGCCAGTCTCAAGATATTTTCGTATTTTTTTTTGTTATCTCTCAGTATATCTATTTGAGCTTCTAGTTCCAGATCTACTGTTCTTGAGCCACGACCCAATTTTTCAGAGATGATCTGACGTGTACACTGGGGGGGGGAAATAATTACATTATAAAGAATCAAGCATATTCAAGACAACACAGCATACACCCATTTTCAGCTTCAAGGGACGTATAATTACACACAATTCTTTCACAATCACCCCTCCCAATATAAGTTTGCACAACAAACTGAAAAAACAACACACTCTTTAGAAGTTTATCAGGACTCAGCAAGAACAGTTGGACAAGTCTCAACTCCTACTAAGATGAATATTCAAGTTAACAAATCAAGAGCATAACTAATCATTTCTCAAGTAAAGGAACACATCTCTTTTTAGGTTTAGTGAATCTCATTAAGTTAAAAGAAGCAATTTAACCCATTGCATTGAAGTCAGTTAATGGGAGCATTACTAGTCCCGCATAAAAAAAAAAAAAAATGTATCTAGTTAGCGATCTTTCGGTCTTTTCTACCAACCATCCAATTCCAGATCATCCATGTTAAGTTTTCTGAATTTGTTATTTTGAGTTTGTTGGGGTTTTTTGGGGTTGGATTTTTTTTCTTCCCCTTGTTTTTCTGTTTGTTTTGGGAGGGAATGGTGCTTAAGGACGTGATAGTTTTCATCATGTTTTTTTGAAAGCTGACTGGGAAACTGGGAACTCCTACTGAGAAATACATAAAACTATTCAAATGCATTTCTCATTATTTACACATCTATAAAACCAAGCTGACTGTCTCAGAAAGACTTACTGTTTCTTTTCTGTCACAAGTCAAATTCTTCACAGATTTGCACTTCATTAACACTGTGAGCAGAAAACGTACAAGGCTGCAGACACTTTCACCCACCCAATGAATGTGACAGCTCAGGCTGCTACCACATTCCACTTATCTGTAACACCTTCTCTGCCAGAAATCTGAGCCCAACTTGGCAGTGAGCCTCCCAAGATGCACATTGGGGTTTCACTTGACTAAGACACAGGAGAAGCCATTTGCAAAGCACGTGTAGCAAAGCCACACAATTTCTTTATGAGAAATAGGAATTATTTACTGTTACATTAAGTTACTTGAAATTAGTCTGTGGTCCCAAGAGATGAAAAGATAACCAAGATATGAAGAATTACTGCTAGAAACAGAATTACAAGGGAACAAAGTTAGTAGTCAAGGCCACAACTAGTCTGAAGGGACTTAACCTAGTGCAAAGCTGCTGGTTTGTTAGGTGAAATAATGTCCAAGCCTATCACAAACCCATCAACAAATACATTACAGCACGCTGCATTTTCCAGGGTTTTCAAATGACTTATTTTAATTCAGTCTTTACTTACATCCAATGGAGATACACATTTAACCAGCTAGAACTTTGATGTCCTAAGTTCAATAGACAAACACAGGAAAGACTCAAGATCGATCAAACAAGTTGGTCATAACTCATAAGCTTTAGACTGAAAGATACAGACTCTTTGGGCTACTTCATTAGTTTCAACCAATTAAGAAGAAAGAGCACAGCTAATACACAAGGCATTTGTCCATCAAGAATTGGACATCTAGGAGAGCGTAACAAATTGTATCAACACAGAATACAATTTGAAGCCTGTGACAGATATTGCAAAATACAGATTGGCAGTTCAAGGCATAAATAAGCATTTCACTAAGAACGATGGAAGTGATGGACAAATTTTGGCTGCTTTCCAAATAAGTAGATAAAACCACACATATCCCCCTTTGGAAATGCAAGAGAATAATCTGAATCACCGAAGGCAAAGTTTTTTTGGAAGGAAGAGCAAGTTAGAGGAAGGATTTCTTTACAAACAAGGAATATTTGCTTCAGAAGTTACATCAAAGTAACTAAAAAAACCCAGCAGTGACAAGTGAGGAAAAACTAGTAATTGGAAAGACTCACACTGCATACTGTTGAACTGAGATGTAGCTGAAGTTGAATACTGAGACTGAACAAGAATAGTTGAGAAAGAAGATGCACCCAGCTGCTTTGATTTACTCTGGTTCTAAGTGGACTCATACAGACACACAAATCGCTCTATATTCTCATTGGCAAACAGAGAATTCCACACATTAATTCCATTTTGCTTTATTCTATAAGAGTATCTCTAAAGAATACAGTCCTGAATAAGACCACACTCCTCAAAAAGAAGTCACACAAGACAAAGTTTAAGAAAAGCAATGCTCAAAGTAAAAAACAAACAAAACCAACCACCCACAAAAACCAATCACCACAATATATTTAAGAGAGAGATCTTTTTTAAATTGTGTATGTTAAATGACACATTACTGGATGTTTCAGAAATAAATGTTCCACTAGCAGCCCACTATTAAAGAGAGGCTTGTAGAACAGGTGTATAGGGGTTTTCCTCAGAGTTTAGGAAGTTGTATCAAAACAAAAAGACAAGATTTTTATTATAATTGTTGAAAGTCAGGAAGAATCACAACTTTCTCATGCCTATGTCTTTTTGCTAAACTGGAAACGCCTTCCTCATCCAAAGGAGGAGGCAGGAGAAAGGGAAAGAACAGAAAAACCTCTTGCCATTAGATTAGGGAAACAAGGGCAATTTCTTTTGACACTAAGTCATGATTGCTAGGGAGCGTAAGATTGGAGAGTCAAGAGGGACAGTAGGTGCAAAGGCAACAGAATAATCTTATCAAAGTTATAAATTACAGAAAAGAGTTAAATGCAACTCAGAAGTCATTCATAAGCTCTCTATGAACAATCCTATTCCTCCAAAAAGCCATACAAGAAATCAGTATGGGATGCTGGAAAGATCGTAACTGACCTATCCTTAGGTCAATATGACCTATGTGACCTATGACCAACTGACCAATATCCTTAGGCATACTGGGGAAACAGCCTCAAGATCATAGATTTCAGGAAAAGAGATTCATTTATTTACTGAAGTGCTAGTCTTTGCTATGCCATAACTGCTGGGGTTTCAGAGAATGGGAGGTTTAACCCAAGAAAGAAACCTAAAAATCCAGACTTTGCCAAGTCTACTGCCAAAGAAATAATGTTCTAAACAAGGATGCGGGAGGATTTTTTCCCAGGATTTTTCACTAGTCCGCTGATTATTGCTTCACATAAGGTGGTTTGCAAACATTCTGCAATTGAGACATGGGAATTCTTTGGGTTTGTTTTCTAAATCAAGGCACCAAAAGGAGAGAATAAGGTCAAGTCCTCTCCTATTTAGTTGTGGTATAGCAGATTCAATCTCACGAGAATTTTAAATAACAGCTTCAGCTGAATAGGACGTATTCCGATTGGAGCACAGCACACTCTGGGAGTAGCAGACACACTTCTGCAGCTGCTCTAGATTACAAGAAAAGTAGAAAGTCTAAAAGTAATTTGATTAGACACTAATAAGGACTCACTTCTAACACAAAGAAGAGCACATGTATTTACTAGTGGGTACAATGTCTCTGGCCCTGCTTCCCATCCTCACAGGGGAGGAAGTCCTTATCTGGAGTTAAGAACACTGGAGAGATTCAGATCTGTGTTTTACAACGGAAGTTTCTTCCACAGATTCTTCACTTCTTCACAATTTGGTGTTGACCCTACTGATGCACAACCCACACATCCACACCTCTGTCATTTAAGTTGCGGGCGTAACAAAAAGCTATTTTCCAAACTGGTCTCTCTTTAAAGCATCAGACAGTAATGTACTCCCTGACAACCGGCCTTTGTCTCGCAGCTTTTTAATGAGAGTCACTTTAGCAAACTGGGGTGCTTTAAGCACCTTTTCTTTATTCTCTTCGTATTATTTTAATCAAATCCCAATTCATCACAAAGTACCACCAAACAGGAGTAAAATACACATGAATTAAAGCAACAATTCCAACACTAAGGAAAAAACCCCATCAGCCAAGAAAAACAAACCCACCAGAACAGCAATAAACAAACATGAGCTTGCAGATAGGCCTGACTTTTTCCCATTAGCTAAAATTTTATTGTATCAGTAATCAACTCAAAGATTTAATTACAAGCATTAGTGGTGAAATCTGTACATTTTATAGGCTGAAGGGGACATTAGAAACAGAATATTCTTTACCTTATTAAATCAGTAATACCTGTGAAAGATTTTCCACTTAAACCCAGGGATTTAAAAAGGCTTACGAAGAATGCTACACTTGGAAGAAAAGAAAGCCTTCTCTTACTCATCCTTGCTTACGCTCACTACACCAGATTACTTTCATACAGTGATAATACACTTGGAAAACATCAACCTAGTAGCAAACTCGTGTCTAGAATACACACAGACACAACGATATGTCTGCATACCTTGTAAGTGTTTAGGCTCCACTTTCTCACCAGTTCCAATTTCTCCATTGCTGGATTCTTTACTTCATCTGCTAACACAACAGGTCCACTCTTCTGCTGAGCTCTGCCCCCTATATCAGACACAAAGCAAATCTTCAAAGCCTTGTGGTTTGTGTTTTGTTTTAGGGGATTAATAGCAGGCATGGAAGATTTGTGCAAAAAGCAGAGCAAAGCGACCGTAAGAACGTAAGATGAATATGCAGATTTTCAAAATATATTCCAGAAAGAAATAATTATTTGAAAACAGACAGAAAACACATGTACATATCTCAGTATTTCGTGCTGTAATAGGCTGAATAAAGCTCACCTGAATGCATGGAGTTTTACTAACCAACCTTAAACCAGCTTTTGAGCCATGTCTATTACTTAATCTATGTTTTCAAATTCCAGCAGTTGAACACCCTCTTGGATTTAGCCAACCTAAAAGTCTGTATACAGCCTGCAGAGCATTAAATGAAAGTTATCTGCATATAAAAAAAATTGTTGTCACAGTGTAAAATTAATACATTTCAAAAGACTTTATCTTTTCCAATGAACATTGTCCTTTCGAGCCAATATTTAACTTATTTATTCCAGCTGCATTAGCTCATTGTATTAGGAATAATTCTTTATACAAACCACCAATAGAAAACCTGCCAGAAATAAGACTTAAAGCAATAAATTAAAAAAAAATCTAGGGGCAACCACCACACGTTACTGCCAGTACTTAGCATTTTCAAGCTAGTATGCGATATGACATGGATTCTAAGGTTTCATTTTGCAGAAATATTTCTTAGTGTCCTAAATAATAAGAACTGCAAAACATTATCACTTTTTAGGCAACATTTTTATTCAGCCCTGTACAATTTTGAATGCTGCCTCTAATCTCTACTGTTATTTCCAGTCACCTGAGCCTTGCCAGGTTATTTATGTAAGTAAGAGTTTGGAGAAAAATTAGTACAAATGCCTCAAGATACTCCTTTAGCATCAAGCTCTACTACGCTCTTTACGTCTTCAAAATGCTGTGCAAACATTAAGTAATTAATCCTCTCAACACCCTTATGAGGTAAGCGAATAGGTTTTCTCCTTTATATAGCAGGAAACAGACAAAGATGTTAAGTAATTTGCCCATAGGCACAAAATGAGTCAAGTGGCAAAACCTAGTTTGCGTGTTGTGAATTCCTAACGGCCACCTCATACTCTATTCTATTGGAATACGCGCTCATTTTGGCCAAAAATGCCAAAAAGTTTCAGCTTCAACCTAAATAAAAGATTTTGGTTACTCACATTTTAGCTACTGTTTATTATTATTAATAATTTGGTAATTGCTTTTACAATTTTAGAGAGCAAAAAGCAATATACAGAAAGGAAAGCAGAGGTTACTTTGCGAGCTGTTAAAAGCCAGAAATGAGACCCACCAAAAATCTCCAGAAGTTACATTTCCAACTGACAGTAAGTAAAATTATTAGAGACATGGAGGAGTTAGTACAGTGTCAGCAGACACAAGGGCGTTATCCATTCAGTGCTATGATACCTGTGGGAACAATTAAATCACAGCCTTGTCCAGCCAGTCTGCTAGCTGCTGCACTGCTAGGAGATATAACAGATGATTTGGGTGATGGTGAGGAGGAACCTGAAAAGGGGACATATTTAACCATGAAAATCCATTGTCTTCCCTTAGAAGGCAATGTACACTTTTACAAAACCTTTTTTATTTCATTTTCCCCTTTTCAAAACAAAGAAACATTTGCTTCAGTAACACACTAAATAGAAGCATTCATGAAAAAGTTACTGGAATTTCTGATGGAAATGCTTTTTAAGAAGTGCAGCTGGTCATGTGAACTACTCCAAGTTTTCGCGACTTAAATCTTTTTCTCTAGGTCATCATGCCAAACTTTTCTCTGTGTGTGTGCAGAAGTAATCAAAATACAACTGACAGCTACATCAGTAAAGTATATGCTATCAACAGAGAACTCCGTGCATGACAGTTTGTTATACACAGCTTCCACTGCTGAAACCTCCTTTTTCAGGTCTGGGTAGATTGCACTCTGCACTGTCACTGAATGGCACTCACAGTATTAAGGTGTGAAGGAAACTTTGAAATCTGTGCCAATTTCAGATATACTTGATTAACATCTACTCCTAAGTCTGTGTAAACACACAGCAATGAGCTATCCTGAAGATCATACAAGCCATTAGCTGTTAAGATGTGTAATCTACTTCCCAAAATAAAGATTTTACAGCACTTGCTTCTTCTCCTCAAAAAAATAAAACCACGCAAACCCAACTTCAAATGACCTGCACGGTGTGCGTTCTCCACTCTAAAGCTGTTGCAGGATTATGCTTTTCAGAGCTTTGCCACTCTTTCCTATCACATAAATGGGAAGGGGCATTCTTGTGAAATTCTCAGGATTTAAAAGCTAAACAAAGAAATTAGCTTTTTCTCTCAGTAGTGATGAGTAACCATCATATTAGGGGGAGCTTTTATTGCCTTTTCTGAGGAACTCTGAGGTACTTCAGGGCTGACAGTGTGCCGAGGGGAAAAATTCAAACCTGAAGATTAGCGGTTTCAACAAAATTTAGTCATCAGTAACACCAAAAGTGTCACTTGACGTAACTGAATCAACAATCAGGTTTTGCCTTTTTAACTTACCATATAGAGCACCTCTATTGTGGGGTATGTGAACCCAATGATTTGGAACCAATTGCACAGAAAAGAGGAGATGGAAACAGAGCTCACTTGCTGCGTCCTTCTGGAATGATACATTGCATAAGACCTGCAACTGGATTCATCCAGGCATAAAAGTTTGACTGCAAGATCCTGCTAAAGGCCTAAAGACTGAATCACTTCAGCAAGCGAGCCAAGACAAGCAGTTAAAAAAATCCTTATCATTTTATAGAGCATTAATGCAGCCCTATGTGTGCTTCATCATTCAACATCCCCCAAACCCTAAAAACCCTTCCCTTCCAGTACTGTCTACTCTGCATTGAAAAATGAAGCCCTAATAAGAACACTCAAACAGGAAACAGAATTTTTAGAAATAGGATAATCATTCTACTTTTGTCCATAGTTTCCTAAGAAGCCTTAGTTTCTATCCCCTCACTCTCTCTCTCTCTGTTAAAGTGTTAGGAAAAATCTGAAGAAAATAACCTCAGAGGAAAATTGTGATATTGGAAATGTTAAAAATTAGGTGTCCAAAGCTCATCACTCATTCAGGTGACTTTCTACAGAATGTTTGGATTTCAAATATATTAGTGTAGCTTTGAAACACATCTTAAGACACTTTTCCCCTTGCAGGTTAATGCACTTAAGAGATGCACCAGTTATCCTAATAGAGCACAGAAAAGCAAGAATGGTGAGCAGTTTGCCATGTTTTTAACTAGACTTTTTAACTACTTCTTCTAATTTCAAAGACTGAAAGAAACCACAGCATTTTTACTTTGTAATATATGTAAAGTACATCATGCAAATCACTGTTTACATAAGCACAAAATTTTACCAAACAGGAAACGAAGCAAAATGTAAATTAAATCTGTGACTACAAAGGGGCAGATTTTCACAGCTGCTCAGCTGAGATCATTTCAAACCTTCAAATTCAGAAAGAGTCAAAGATACGTAATCCATTAAAATATCACTTTTGCATACTATATTGTGGCACTATTGTTTTTAGAGAGATGGAAAACGCTGACATTATGGGCTTGTTTATCACTTTGTATTTCTCATTGTTTAATACCAGCTTAGATTCTCTAAAACATACATTGATACTTGCATAGTGAATTAAAGATTAAGTACTAAAATCCTTCTACTACAAACAACTGCAACTCTGTGCTGAGAAAATATGAGAACAGACACTTTTCATTAGGTAGCACATTTAAGAGAGATCCAAAGCATTATCACTCCTAATAACATGAAGAAGAAGAAAAAGGAGAGAGAAGTCTCAGGGGCAACAAAGAAGAATTCCACTCATTTATCTGCTCCAGGCAAGTGATCTGTGTATCCAGAAATAAATAGTTCTCCAGTTTTGTTTAAAATCAGGACAATACCTGCAATACTTAAAGAAAACTTCAATGCAATGTAATAGTAAAATTATTTAGTCCGCCACCATTTCAAGGTGCTTCCCTCCCTGTAGATCAATTTAACACTTAAGTAGTTTCCACTAGTCCCTTGACAGCTACAGTCGTAGCATATATTCTCCATTTTAACAACCCACCTATCAGAGGAGATAAAAACGCACATCTCACTGTGTCCATTCACACCAAAATACTCAAAGCTGCTACAGAACATTGTAATCTTGCCCATATGAAAATATGCCTAAAGATTTTAAATTGACAAAGACAAAAAAGCAGTTACCTTTACCTGGAAATGGTCCTGCCTCAACAACTCCCTCTTTGGTGCTGTCAAAGCCATGAGACGTTATTTTGGTTTCAGAAAGTCCAAGTCCAACTGGTAAGGAACGTTTCAAGTCCTTGAAAATATTTGAATAAAAATGGAAAAATAATGTTTAAATAGAAAAGATAAAAGTGACTCAGAAGTACCATAATGTAATTTCAGCGTCCTTCAGGCAGGCAATTCTGCTTTTAGCCTGAAATGCCTTTGCTGGTATCACAACATTCTACCGAAACACACAAATGAAACACGAGTGACCAAGGAACACTAAGCACAGCCTGTGTATTTATTCTAATTTTATTTTACAAAATATTGATGAACAACTAGAATGCCATCTCTTAGAGCAGCAGTTACCAGAAACGTGGAGCGCATCATGTTACACGGTCTGAAGATGGTCCAAACAACCACATCAGTTTAATCATGTATCCAGTTAAAAACTGACAGCGGTACAGAATGATCTAAGACTAAGACATTTTACAAACCAAAAACATGGAAACAACTATCACAATGTTAAAGATTAAAAATAATAATAATAAAAAATTTACTCTAAGCAAAGAATAGCTTTAAAATTCACAGCATCCTTAACTTCTACAAATAGCAAATGAAATCTCTAGTATTTGACATGGGATCCAGAAAGTCATCGCTTCGACAGCTTCCTTCGGAGTACCTACTCACAGCACAAAGCTGCCATTTAATTCTGTTTGGTTTTGCAACTCATTGATTTTAAATTGCCCGAGATCACCTTGTTTAACTTTTGAGAGCTGGATTAACTACTACAGCCAACTTTTGAGGCAACTGAAGTCTTCACAAAAACCCAGTGCGGGCCTATTACTGAACCATTAATTCATACATCAGAATTCACATGCCTACAGCCCATTTTTGCTATCTTACCCACCTCTACAAATAGCTCTCAGTGGGTTTCCTGGACTATAATTCCAGCCATCTGATTGAAGTTCAAGCCTCTGGTATTATTTAATGCACTTAGTGCTTTAAAAAATGTTCAGATATTCAAAGCAATTTGAAACCATTAATTTGTAGAAGTAAAAAGTGAGTGAAAAATTACTCTGGAAATGAAAGCCAAAAGGTCAAATACACATACAAAGAAATAAGCATCAAGAAATCTGAAAACTGGCATTTTCTGGAGCCAGGTACTCTTCTGCACCCCTCTCTGATTCCACAGAGGCAAAAAAAGATGAAAATATATAGAGGAGAAATAGTGAAACTTGCAGAGAAGAAAAACTATACATAGCTTTAAGATGTCAGGGTCTGAACATGTGCAGTAGCTCCTGATGATATATGCAATGCTTCAAATTACAAAGAAAACACAACCTTTAAAATTCAGCCCTTGTTGGACATGCTGCTGTAGTCCCTCAATCCACGAATGAGAAGAAAGCTAGTGCAGTGCCTAGATGCTCAGACTGTTGAGAACTGGCTTTGGACCACATCCCTACAAGTTTAGTTAGTTGTCTTTGGGTTAAGACAAACTCCTGGTAGGACCTAAAGGAACAGCCACAAACATGAATTCCAGCAGAAAATATTGTTGCCATAGAAATCTCAGGATGTTACTGCAGTCAGAGTAGCCAAATTCCTATAGCCATACTTGCACTCACGTTGGCTAGGCAATAATAGATTATGCTATATTTGTCTATCTGAAGCATTATACCCCTCAAAGAACCCCAGAAAAATAAACAGCATGAACAACAAATACCAGCCATATGCAGAACTCGATCTCACAAATAGAGCATACCACAACACTGGATACCTACTGTCAGTCTTCACAACTGACTGAAATGCAAACTCCAGTGTTAAGAACCTGCAGTTGGTGGAATGCTAGAAAGCCTTTTCCTCAACTTAGCTTAGGTAATAGTGTCCTTTTAACTCAAAATACAGCAAGTCAGTAGGAGCTGGAAAAGCAGAAGTACCCAAAAAAGGATAACCAGATTGCAGAAGAGAACGTGCACTGATTCACCCAGAAGTTAAATTCTCTTTTTGTTTTTTTTTCCAGAAAGCTTGTATAGTTTTCAGGAATACCTAAATCTGTGGCCAAAGAAATGTAGACAGCTAACCTGGCTAAGCAAGTTTGCAGTAGGAACTAAGGAAGCATCTGTATTTAAGGTTAAAATTCAAAACCCCTGCTTTGCAAAGACAGAAGTTTATATCTAACCTTAAGCAATTGTATTACTTCAGTATATTCAACTTAATTCCATTTGAAGCCAAGCACAGGCTGAACAAACTACAGAGTTAAATAAATCCAAATATTACAACACACCCTTCTCTTAATTAAAAACCTGATATTTGGATCATGAAAACTATTAACATCTAAAATTATGTATATATACTTATCAGAGGGTTCTACATAAATATATACACCTGTATGTATATTTACACAAACATATTTGTTCAAAGAGTTCTAAACTTTTCTCATTGGCAAAAAGTTCGGTGTAAATAACTGCATTCAAACATGTGTTTAAACACTTATATTAAACAGTTGAAATAAACCCTGAAGATAGATATTCCTGCATATGAATTTCAAAGGAAGATTCACCATTTGTTGATTTATACGTGACCAGAATTGTCATCAGAAAGTCAATGATCATCAAAACACTTACCTTTTTTTATTTATAAACATGCAACTTACCATTCAGTGGAGACAATTTACAAAGGAGGATAATTCAGAAACAGTCATAGAGTAAGAAAAGATGTGCACAAAACTTGACACTTGAGACAAGGTATGACAGTACTTAAGGAATTTTTTTTGAGTGGTAAGAAGGCATAAAGAGTTTCCTTTTTTTGTGACCACCAAATGTAGGTTAGCTGTTATGATAGAGGAAGTGAGGACTGATTCCCCTATCACAATAATAATATATTTTACAATAATATATTTTGACTGTGTTGCTTTTCTAGATAATAGGAATATTTTCTGATCAGAAGATCCACTTTCTAAACTCCTAAGTTTCAAATTCCCTCTTCCTAATTGGGTCTTTAGAATCCATCAAAATTGATTTGATACATTTCAAAAACCACAGATCTGTTACAGGATCACCATCATACACACACAAGAGGCTTGTTTCACAGTTTGCAACTGTAGGAGGCTGAAAACCATTGCACATTTACGCAATTACCATTTAGGAGACTCTACAGATCATCCATATGAACTACTATGAATTTTTGACATATCAATCCTGTTGAGACAGTAGACACAGCTAGAAGAAGTTGCTCAGAATACATGTTAGTGAAGGAATGTTGGCTGAATTACAAGACTGTTTCCAAAAAGATACTTCCCATCGATCCTATCCCTAATCTGAAATGAATAGGGAATGAAAGTATTGTTACTCCAGCAGCTGAAACAGACCTAGACAAGACCCATTCACCCTGCAGAGACTAAGGAAAAACTAAGGAGCAAGTATGAATTGTGTTAATGGACTGACAGCACTAAGAAATTAGTAATGCATGACTAAGTATTATCTTTTGCTTAGTACCATCTGTAAGTTTAACAGCTATGGTTTTGCTTTGCTTCACTACCATGAATAAAGGTATTTTAAACCCCCTATATCACTAGCTAGTTCAAGAAGTCTATTAAAAGCACAGCAACAAAAAAATGGGAACAATCATATGCTTGTTTACTTTGTAATGGTGGATGACATTTAGAAACTACAGTTACCTCCAGGAAAAATCTGCAACACATCTTCTAAATTCACGGTTTAAAGTTTTAAAGACTACAAGGCCCATGAAACAGAATGTTATGTAACTAGACATCTATCCAGGAAGAAAACTACCTCTGAACTTTAACTTCTTACCCTAACTTGTGTGTAAGTGGAGCTCCTTGTATGTATTGAGCATTTTGTTATTCTCTTTGCCTTTTTATATCACTCAGCTCCTATTTTCCAGGAAATAAGCCACTAGATCCTCACATCAATATAAATTCCAGCATAAAAATAAATGTGAGGAGAGCTGAAGGTTTTAATCTCTGCTGAAGTGGCAAAAAAAATATGAACTGACACATTGCTTTTATTTTCCAATATATTGTTCTTCACTTGGAAGATGCTTTCTTCTCCTACATCCCTTTTAACTTACCTAATTTCGTGCTACAGTCCAGTTTTAAACTAGCTCCCTTCTACTCTCATCATTATACAGCTTTCTTTTTAAAAAGAACTACATGAAGCAGACCACTTGGGAACAAAAAGAAAGAGCGGTCTTTTTTGCTTAATCTCCTAAAACCAGTTTTCTAGAACTGACACACAGAAATATATTTTATACCAGTCTTCATTGATTAAAATTGCCCAAAATAAAATCAAACTATGCCAGTCAACATAGCAAAACCTAAGAGATGAGCTCAGAAGTTTCAGACAGAATGTGAGCGACAAGGCTGGCGCTTTTTCCAGGAGCAAAAAAGAACAGACCATACCTACTTGTGCAACCTGGCAATAAAATTACAGAACAAGGCACTGAATATACACACTCAGATTCAGCAGGTCCACGAGCTGATTGCATAATTCTAATAAGATAAATTGAAGACTCACAACAAAGTCAAGTTATCTTTTGCAGCTTGAAGTTTATTAGCTGTACGATATACATACTTAATAATGGTTTTGTCCACAAAGAGAGCCAGGAGAAGAGAGTCTATACTGAAAATGAAAGGAAACGACTGGAACAACAATTTCAGAGACTCAGACTAATAAAAACTTTACATAGATTTTTATACAGCAGTTTAAACATAACAAGCAGCTTACAGTTGACCGAATACAGGCAGACCAAACAGGTTTTTGATTAATTTTATTTATTCCTATGCAGTCTCCACACTATATGCCATGTTATTGAATTAGAAATAATATACTTCTTGTTCCTTCCCACAGACCTCAGCTTCCAATCCCCTCAGTGATATTAATACATCACTTTCTAATCACATCATTATAATAGCATGGGAGGGAGACTGTGTTCTAGAAGTCAGGGATAAGTGAAATACACCAGTGAAGAAAAGAAATCAGCAAGACTTTTTTTGCATGTTGAGTTTACTTGTACAAACTAGTAAGAAAAACATGTTTGATTAGGAAATGTTGAAGTACTCTGTTATTAAGACAGTATAACAAACATCCCAACATTGGCAAATGGTTCTATAATCCAGTTTTTTTAAAGCTTAAATGAGTCCAACAGGGCTCAGAGAGCTGAAAAGCAGTAAGTCAAGCTTTTTTGTAATGAAAGGTCATTAGACATTTCATCTAATGATGACTGAAGCTACAGCCTTTTCTACTCAAAAAGAGTTTCCATCCATCACAGAGGCAGGACAAAACTTGTCAGAATTCCACGCTCATCTCTTACTATTACAAACAAGACAGATTCAGAATGTTGCAGCATATTTTTGTATGAGACTTTACAGTCAGACAACCACTAACTTAGGTTACTGCATAAATATATTTTGATTCTTATTCTTCAACATAAGGATTCAAGAAGATGCATCAAATAGTGCTGTATTATACTCCCACAAGACTGCAACTACCATGCTTCCTTCTGAAATGACAAACTACACTGTCTACTGTTCTACAAAACTAATGGCATTTTTCTTCAAAGTAGGAGCAACCTTACTTGACGTTTCCAGGTAAATATATTGGTTCTACATTGCTTTGCAAAATTAAATATTTCTTGTGCTTCAGTACATACAAATACTGCATTTGGTGGAAAATAAATGTGTATTTTCATGCCTGAGCAGCTTATGGATGAGGTCTGAGGGAAGTGCCAAATAGAACGTGAGTCTAGAGGAAAGTTTAGTTTTATAATGAAAGAATTTTTAATTTATAAAATTGACAATT
>JAAGNO010030645.1:0-10961 GCA_033439905.1 Ceryle rudis
AGCCCTGGGGAGACCTTCCAGGACTTCAAGGGGCAAAGCCTGTCGGGACAGGACGAGGGGTGAAGGTTTTAAACTAAAAGAAGGAGATTCAGACTGGAGAGAAGGAAGAAATTTTTGATGCTGAGGGTGGTGAGACCCTGGTCCAGCTTTCCCAGAGAGGTGGTCGGTGCCCCATCCCTGGAACCATTCCAGGTGAGGTTGGCTGGGGCTCTGGGCAACCTGCTCCAGTTGCAGCTGTCCCTGCTCCCTGCAGGGGGTTGGACTAGGCAACCTTGAAAGGTGCCTTCCCACCCAAACCACTCTATGAGTCTACAGTTCTCACTCCCCATCAGAGCTAAGCTCCCGTCAGCCCCTTTCACCTGTTATGCATAGCCACCACTTCAACCCTTCCAGCTGTGACCAGTTCTTGCTCCACTCCCACAGGTAGTCCAGGGATGGACTGTGTTTGTTGGTCACCCAGCTCACGTGAGGCTCTCCCTTTGTGGCCCATTAAGCAGATATAGACACACCTTCATGTTTAAGGCCACTCACAGCTTGTGTGCTGCAGCGCGATGCTGTGGCTCTCTGCCAACTGAAAGCAAGCCTGATGACCCACTCAAAGATTTATTTTTTTTTTCCAATGGGCAATTTTGCTGCCCTAGTGAACCCTGTAAACATCAGCAGAGCTGCTGCATTGTTCCCTGTCCAAACCCCATTAAGCTCTGGTTTGCCTCAGCGATTACAGCAATGTGACGGCAAGGTGCTGGCATGCTGGGGCTGCTGTTTGCTCTGCTGACCAGTGACATTGCATTGTTCCCCTGGGTTTCCCCAGATTTTTGCAGCAGGCAACAAGCTCACAGCACTGGCTCTTTGTTCTTGGTGTGTGGCATAATAGGGGGACCCTGCCTCTTCTCTCCTGTGACAAGGCAACCTAACTAACAAGAATGTGATCCTTTTTAATGGGATCATCTTCAATGGTTTTGTGAAGTCCTCATTTCAAAGATACTAAAACCAAATCAGGCAAGACAATCCTAAAACAAGGGAAGGTCAGGAGATCCCTCACCCTTCTGAAGAGCAGCATTGTTAGAATCATAGAATGGTTTCAGTGGGAAGGAACCTTTCAAGGTCACCTAGTCCCACCCCCTGCAGGGAGCAGGGACAGCTGCAACAAGAGCAGGTTGCTCAGACCCCCAGCCAACCCCACCTGGAGTGGATCCAGGGGTGAAGCAACGACCACCTCGCAGAGCAACTGAGCCAGGGTCTCACCACCATCAGCATAAACAATTCCTTTCTTATATCTGTTCCTCATTTTTGTGTTTTCCACTGTCCTGGGAGGAGGAGGAACAAACAAGCTCATGGTGCGCCGAGGTCACCAAGGTCCCTGTCCCTGTCCTCACTCCTGTGCACAGCAAAAAACAGTTTGGCCTTTGTACTGAGATAGGTGTACAACTGCCACCTTACTCTGTCCTTACAAAGTGCTTCTCAATCATCTTCTGTGCCTTCAGTGTGATTCCTCACTATGCCACCAGACTTAGAAGAAAAAAATCTAGGTTCTACAGACCTCACCGGCAGGATGAGCCTGTGGTGGTGTAATGGGCTAACGCAGGCCATGTAACAAGCCCTCCTTCCTTCACCTTGGATAGCGTGAGGCAGAATGGGCCTTGAGAGGGGGCTTCAGGTGTGGGTGAGGGCAGGTGCCACACCAATGGCGTGTCCCTCTCAGTGCCACCAATGGGTCACTCCAGGCCCATCAGCTGCAGCTGGCCCATGAGGTCGGCCATGGAGAGGTGGTTGAAATGCAGGTGCTGAAGCAGAACAGGGATGATGAGGTGGAAGTGAAATGACTTGCTTTGCACAGAGGCTTTTGTAGGTGTGGTCTCACCACCCCTGTTTTGCAGCTGCTCACAGCAATACCGGGCTTCACACGGCCTGTAAACTGTCTAACAAACCTGACTTTGCTCAGGCTCCTCTCTGACTAAATCAATTGTTCTGTCATAGGATCATAGAATTGTTTAGGTTGTAAGAGACCTTCAAGATCATCAAGTCCAAGCAACCTAACTCTACGAAGTCCACTGCTCAATCATGTCCCTCAGCACCACATCTACACAATTTTTAAATATGTCCAGGGATGGTGATTCAGCCACTTCTCTGGGCAGCCTTGTCTGGGCCTTTACAATCCTTTCAGTGAAAAAATTTCTCCTAATATCCAACCTAAACCTCCCCTGGTGCAACTTGAGGCCATTTCCTCCTGTCCTATCAAGACAAGGCAAGTTAGTATCAAAATGAGGAGAAATTTTGCATCAGAATTACTTGGGACAGTATCTGAAAACTCATTTACAGCCAGTCTTGGGAACTACGTGTCTCTCTGGAAACCAGTTGCACTTCAACATCTCTCTTCAAGCAGAGTTAACCCTCAGTAAAAACACCCCTACTCTCAAAACGAATATTGGAAGTTCCTTTTCTTTCCCCTTTCTCTTGCTGTAATAGGCTTTATCTTTAATTTAAACATCTGGTCAGGCTTACACACATACTCTATAAACCAGAATGCTTACCTAGACACAAGGCTCTGTCGGGCAGGTAAAGTAGCGTCTGCCTGTTCTTTTCTTCACTTTTCCTCCTCTGTGCTCTGCCAGAATATCCAAGGCTACAGGTACTGAGCATGTAGCTGGTTTCTCACTCTTACAGAAAGTGTCCTACTTTGAGGAAGGAAGCCTAGGCTCAAAATATTCCCCCTGAGGATTAGCACAAAGGCTGTTTCTTCAAGAAAATGGCTTTAAAATAAAAAGTGATTATGAGGTGCGGCACAAATGGATTTTGTGTGTGCCAGCAGCTCCAGTGCCTAAATGAATTTGTGTCAATAGCTTTGAGAACAGGTGAATGCGTTAGCAAGGACAGTGTGGAGGTATATATGCATCAGTGACTGCACGTCTAAGCGGGTACGCTTCAGTGCCACTCCGATATGAATCAGTGAGCCTGTAGAAAAGCATTAAGTCTGTACCACTGCATTTGTTGAGAACAGGGGAGAGGCTTTAAAAGAGCTTACAGAGAGCCTGAATTGAACGAGGAAGTCTGAAGTGAATTGTGCTCTTCTGAGGGCTGGCAACAGAACTTGGCAATGGAGGGGGAGCAGATCCATGGAGATGTTGCAGCCAGGCCTTGTGCAGATGGTGAACTAAAGGCCCAGGTAGGAACAGCATCTTTTACAACATACACAGTACGCTGGATTCCCAGATAGAGATTACACAAAAGTGCTTGCAAGAAAACGTGCAGGCTGGAGAAACACACCATTACCTGGTATGTCAGGCTGGAAGACCAAAATAACATCTCAGAGGCAGCCAGAGACCAGCCAATAGGTCATTCAGCCAGGCAATCTGGTTTTGCCTTGGGCCATCTTCACTTCAAACACAACAGCCATTCCCTGCCAAATGAATACTTTCCTTTCAGAAGGAATTAATATCTTTACTTAAGTCATGGCCTATTCTGTGGATAAACACCAGAAGGCTGCACAAGTCCAAGTCACTGGGCTGCAGTCTCCTTGTGCAGGTCCTTCCTGGGCTTCAGCCTCCTCACAGAGGTTCTGATGCATTTGCACACAAGGTCTGTGTCCTTCACGCACAGGGGGTACTAATGCCCTGCACAGAGCTGGCTGCGCTGCACCTTTATGGCTCTTTGCAGCCTTGCTCAGGGTTTCAAGAAGCTGCACAAGTCCTCAGACACCTGCTTTTCTTTGATGAAAAACACAGGCACCACATGAGTGGCTACTCATTATGGGTGGCTGCTAATGATGGAGGGAGCTCCAGCCTCCTCAGCCTCTGTTGGTAAAACAATACCTGGCTGGGCAGAACAACAGAATCATTCTGGTTGGAAGAGGCCTTCAATATCATCAAGTCCAACTGTTGACTGTAGGAGATATCCAACAGTAGGAGCCATCCTGGAGCAGGGAGATGTGAGCACCGTTCTCGAAGAAGAAAGGGTCTGAAGTTCAGCTGGCGCGTGTTGCTGTCCTGTGTTACATCAGAGGTTAGTCCTTGACATGATAGAGAACAGAGAAAGAGACATGGATTTATAATGTTTGCATATTTTTTTCCCTTAAAAAGCCTTTGAATTGGCCAAACATTCCTGTGACTCTAAGAGGGGAAGGATTTCTGGACTGACAGGGCCAGACATTGTGGGGTTCAGGTGACACAGTGATGAGTGCAATACATTATCAATTATCAATACAAACTCTCTAACTTTGAACAAAACGATCTTTCAGGATTGCTTGTAGGAGACAGGAATACTTCACCTATAGAGCAAAGAATGGCTGTATATTTTTCTGTTTATATTTTAAGGTTTGTGGAACTTACCATTCACAGCTAGGGCCCGTTGAATAACTCAATATAAGAGATAGAAGTGCAGAGCTTGAGTTAAAATTTCAGATTTTGTCAAGTCTGATTTGATGGAAGGCCTTTCACAGTGCTGTAAGGGGAATCCTCTTTTATTCGCCAAAAGTTGTGATTTACCAGCAGGTGAATCATACACAAAGAGTAACGGAGTGAACAGCAATAGAAATGCAGCGGTTGCTGAGGCAATTCTAACTTACGGGGGGGGGACATTTATTAAAAGGAGTGTTTTTAAAGTAGTCTGATTTTTTTTTCAGGACTAATAATTTTTACGACTTCCAAGTGAACAAGTCAGCTTTAGTAAACTGAATTAATTTTCCTGATGACCAGTTGCCCTCCTCTGGTTGAAATGAGACATGCAGGCAATTGAAATTTTCCAACAGGAGTTAAGACTTGGCCAGGCCAAAGGGAAAGAGTTCTGGCAGAGGCACTACGTAACTGGAAAGCAAATTCATCTGAGGCTTGGTGATTTTGGATCCTGGTAGAGGTCCCTGACAGCTGCCTATTACAGAGAAGAATGCACTCCCCAGCTTGGTATTTTGCAAGAAAATGTTGTTCCTGCTTCAGGAGGCACTGGGAAGTGCAGCACGCAGGGAAGCGTCTCCCAGGGCACTAACTTTGGGACTTCTGTACTCTGAGCTTTTGTGATCCACTGAGCACTAGCAAGTACAGGAACGTGTGCCCGCATCAGCTGGACATCTGTCTGACCTTTGGGATGGGAAATTTGCTGGAACAAATCAAGATTTACCATCCAATGCTTTCCAGAATTTCTCCCTGTTTTTAAATCCTCAGGAACAAGTCTCAAAAGGTTTTTCACAGAGTGTGAGCAGATCACAGACACCTCTAGATTGAGAGGAGACCCTGATTGTTGCCATGGGCGTGCTCTTTTGAGGCACGTATGACAGAAAGTGCCAGATGAGTTTCAAAACAAGCATCTTGGTCACTAAGGAGCTCTTGCTGGTGCTGCTGAGCTCTGTTCAGTACCTGGCCATGCCTGGGCTGACAACATCCATAGCATGACTTCAGAGAACTTGGTGGAGCTAGGACTTCACCCAGTTTTATAGTCCTTTTTGTGCCTTTTGCATTCATCTTTGGAAACCAGAAACAAATTCCAAAGGTTAGCATTCAGGCTCAGTCCTTTTGAACACATGTAGATATGGATGAACACCTGAAGAACTTAACCTTACTCCTGGGGTTTCCATACTAGACTGCAAAACCTTTCTTCTTTCTCTTACAAAGAAGCATTCTGCTTCTTCCAGTGTGCCCTCCCTCCCTGGAGATACAAGATGACCTGTTTGTGCCTTTTTGCAGGAGGGACCTTACCTTGAATCACAACCTCCAGTTCAGAGGGCAAGAAGAATAACCACCATTCCTCTAGGAACCAAGTAGGGTCTTGTTTCTAAAGACAGCCTGCTGGAGCACAATAGGTTCCACTTAAAACCTTGCGCTTTTTTTCTAGTACTTACAGATTGACATGATATTCTGGATTTTATGTCCAGCCTTGCACTGGGAGGTTATGAAATGCCAAAGAAAGGAGATATCCATTCCACAAGACTTGAGCTATTTGGCATACCCTCTTCCTGAGGTCAGGCTTCCTGGATGTGTACTTGCATTTTTCTGCATAGTAGGAAGAAGGAGCCAGAGCACTGATAAAATGACTACTTTTCTCTGAAGATCTTAACTTGAATGCAAAGTTGCCTGGATCTACCCTTGTCTTTCAAAAAGGAAGACCAGAATTGGCACCAAACACGGACAGATGTCATGTGTGATTCACTCCCAGCACCCGTGTCGGCCTGGACCAGCTCTGTCTGATACAAGGCTGAAGAAGTGTTTAAACACTCACCAGTTTCTTGACAATTCTTTAAACTGTCCATTACCCTGGACTGAGAGGAATGAACATTACCCAACAATGTAGACCTGCACTGAGGGTGCTGGGACAGATACTATTGCTAATGCAGTATTAGCTCCACACACCTGTGGGGACAGACCCAGAGACTAGTGAGATGTCATCCCTTTCAGCCCACTTAACATAAACACTTCAGAAAACCAAAGGAAGGAAAACCCAGTTCAGGGTCTGCCAAAGTAAATGAAAGCACTCGGGAGCTGGCAGGGGCAGGCTGGACATTTGCTGAGGGAAATCTGTGCAACACTGGCACGATTTACCTGAGGAAGCAAGGCAAGTGGAACCAACAGTGCTACAACACTAACACTTCTTATGTAAGCTCAGATCCACAAAACTGTTTAAAGACTTAATTCCCTTCAGTTTTATTCATGAGGGCATCCAAGTACATCCTTGCTATGAAGAGCTAATTTTAAATCTTGCCTTGAATGGAGGCTCTTTTCCACCTCTGCTCCCTGCCTTCTCTCCCCCAGATGCATATTTCAATGTGAGGCAGTGAGGGGCCCACACATGCCCCTGCATCACCTATTTATGCATGTAAAGCTGCAATGAACCACACGTAATTAATTAAATCCTCGAGGTCCACTGACTTGCAACTGGTCCTGTGCCTTTCTTCCACTTGGTGTCTCTCTTTAGTCTCAAATCTGGAGCTGGAGCTCCAGTAGTACTCTCCTGGGGACCATAATTTGTTATTTGCATCATAGAAGTACCTCAAAGTTTCAGTAAGGCACCACAACTCTAACATAGCAACATAGAGAAGTCACAGAGCATAAGACTTCCTTTCCCTCCCCTTCCAGCTGTATAGCTTTGCTATATGCTTCCCAGCAGCTTTAAATCTGTTTAGGAAGTCCAAATATTTATTTGTTGTTACTTTTTTATCCCCAGGAAAGTAACATATTAATTGTCCCACTTCATCTGATGCTTATTACAGAGCTAGGGTTGGTTTCACTCACCCTCCGCCATGTGCTAGAGAAGTTTACGGGCATGCAAGCGAAATGCAAGGTGTTACTTTACTGAATTCACCAAAAAACTTTTTGCTTTTTAAGGGATAATTTAAAAATAACATCAAATAGAAGCAGTCTTCACCCTTGTACACCAACAGACAAGACAAAAGAGAATGTAAAAAACCCTGTACAATACTTCTGATCTTTCTTCATACTGTAGTGGAAAAACTTTGAGGGGCATGAGGGTGGGAAGATGATTTAATCCTTTTCACACCTAACCCCAAATTCTTTATGGTACATCAGACTGACTTGCTAGGAAAATCCACAAGCTTGGCTTCCTTTTCTATTTCTGTATAGCACAAGCCAGTTTTTCAATGACACAAGCTACCCTGGAACTCTCTGCTTTGAGAGACTTTGGATATTTACTGCTACCCATGGAAAACCCTGTGGCTTACAACATAAATGCCTTCATGTGCTTGATTCACTTCTGTTTCTGGGCCTTTTCTCTTTTGCCAGTTCCTCTGAGATTAAATCTTGGAGAGAAAGTGCTCCAAATCAAAAGTGTTTGTCAATTCCCACAAATAAAAGTTCCTTTCTCCAAAGGCCTCTCGGTGTCTTGCTTAATTTGGATCTGGAGACCTAGAGGCTGGACTCTCAGCTAGTCTGAACGAGGGAAACTTAGTTCATTACAGCGGCTGAGGGTCTGGAAAAGAGTATCTACCAATAACTCCTTACTTCATGTGGGTTCTACCCAAATAATTCACTAGCCCTCCTGTGGGAGAACAAAGCACCATGTATTTCCTTTTATGAGCTGTTTTGCACATAAATGCTCTTTGCAGTCCTAGTACATCTCCACTGAAACCAGCGAAAGCAAGTCTGCAAACTCTGTGAGCAGCTTCTTTTTAAATCCTTTCAAAAAAAAACCAGAAAAAAAACAAAACCAAAACCAAACCAAACCAAACAACAAAAACAAACAAACCAAACCAAACCAAAACAACAACAACAACAACAACAATTAGAACATTCATCAGATTGCAGATCTCCAGTGCAAAGTAACTGCAGTGTGCCAGACTTTTCTTAGCACAGATGCTGAGATAAGATCTCACCCTTTTGCTGTGCCCAAGTAGGATGAGTGGGACATCCTGAATGTTGGTGGAATTTGGATGAGGATGGTCTTGCCATCTACAGGCTGCTCGTCCCAGTCGCTTGGACAATCTTACCCCAGATTCTCAAAAGAATCCTCTGGAAAGTGGAAAATGAACCACTGCAGAGGTTTATCTGAAAATGTGAAGTTGTCCATCTTCCCTGTACAGCACCAAGCTGGAAGGTCTCTATATCAGACTCCACCTGGTTAGCAGGATTTACCACAAGCAGTCTTTCTAATGGTAAATCATTTGAGAGTTTGTCCAGTACCACTCGCACTGACCCAAGCAAAGGTTCTTCTGCCACTCACTGTGGGTGGTTTCCATCTCCAGAAGCTATTTGCCCTCATCCACTTGCAGGTCTTTCCCCCCACCCTGTGCCCCATTTCCCTCTGACCTTTCTGAGCTGCCCTCAGCAGCTCCTTTCAGCCCTTGGCACAGGGCTGGCAGCCCTGCAGAGGAGGCTCCAGAGCAGCTATAAACAACTCTTCAGTTCTCCTCCTCATGCCAAAAAACGACCAAGGCTGCTATGAAAGGGTTGTTAGATGTGGGAAAGCAATTTGCAACCCTCAGGATCCTGCTTGCCACCAGCAGAGTTTCCCCGGTGAGAAGAAGGCAGAGAGGCATACTCCACGCTCTCTATAGACACCCTCCACTGAGCCAGCACTGAGCAATCCCATACATCAGGCCTATATCAAATGCAACCGCAGAGGAGGCTTTCCCTTATCTTTCAGGACAATTACCAAGCTATACATCACTTGAGCAGTCTGGGAACTATGGGGGATTGTGGTTTCTGGTAAAACAGGGAAATCTTTTCATGGTTAGCACTGGCAATGGAATTTGTATCCCACCTCCATCTGGGCTGAGCCACGGGTGATCATTGCGAGATGAGCTTCTCTCAATGTCAAAGGCCAAAGAAATAAATAACTATGTGTGAATGTGCATTTCAAGGCAAAATCATGGTTTGTTTGGTTTTTTTTTTTCACCTCCCTTCTCCCCTGCTGCCCCTCATTTTGCCTTGGAGAAGTTACAGGTTTCCTCAGGTCTTCAGAGAGGTTGAAAACTGTCCAAAAAGTGCTTCAGGAAAGTGATCTCTCAAAGTGAATCAGTTTCCAGGGTCTGCTCACCATCTGTGTGCCTTTAGGAGATTGTCACACTTTCTGCTGGCTTCATCCATCTCTCTAATTCCTTGGTTACAGTCAAAACAGTTTTAAAAGAGTTCTTTTCCCACAGTGGGAAAGTCACTGGGACGCTGCCTGCTAGCACTTCACCCAAGAGCAGCTGACACCTCATGGAAATAACTTTGAAGAGCAAATTTCTCTTCTGAGTCAGTTCTGCTGATGTAGCTTCCACTCGGAGAATTTCTCTGCTCCCTTCTCCATTTGTAAGGCCTTTTGTATGAGAAAGGGATCCTGCTTTCCTGGAAGGATGCACTGCTTCTGGTGAAGTCACAAGGATCTGTGGCATTGCTTCACTCACCCTGAACAGCCTGGACTGGTTGATTTTTCAGGCAGAAGGAGTCTGATACGATGAGCCATGGGCTTTCTGGTCTGGCATTTTTTGAATTATTATTCCATCTCTGTTACATTTTCACAGAAGTGCCCTGAGCCACTGACAGCCTCTGTTTAGCAATAAAGAAATAATCGTCTCCGCAGCAGCTAATGGGATGCCAGCAAAGATGCTGCATGGCTGAGTCAGCTTCATGTTGCAACAGCACTGCCCAGCTAGCCACCCTACGAGACTGAGCAGGCCCAGGCATTTCAGCTGTGATAATTCATCTCTTGCAGTCTCTCTCAATAAGCTTCAGTAAGTAGAAGGGTGAAAAAAGAGCCCCCTTCATTGCAGAAGACAACTGATGGTCTCACCACCTAAGGTGCTGACTGTCCCAATATATATCTTCATTAAATGTGGCAGTCAGGGAGGAGGCTTGGGGAAAAAAACAGTCCTTGCATTGTCTGAGAGCTCTGAGAATGATCCCCTAACACCCAGTTGTCTGCTGGAAACGGCTCAGACCATTGGCCAATATCTGGATTTCTATCTGGATTTCTAATGCAATTGATGGCAGCTAAAGAGGAGCTGGTTACCTGAATAATCCTCTGAGGTCAGGACCTGGATGAGAACAAGAGAGGAAGCACGAGCCCAGAGTTCAGTTAACTACAAAGGAACAATTATACTGTATTACTTGTGTATTCCCTATAGAGATGTCATGTCCACCTTGCTCATGAGCAGCACCAGCTTTCTGCTGCCTCCACATTGTGAGCAGAAATGTGAGTCTTCACAGCTTTTCTTGCCCCATTTTATCTTTCTACTTGACTCCATTCAGCCTATATCCAGGGCTAAACCACAGCAGTTGCTCTATCACCCAGCAACCGCTCCCCCAGTCAGGAAAAGGGAATCAAGAAAAGGAGAGGAGATCCCCAGGTTGAAGTGAGAACAGATTTAACAGAACAGCAAAACTAGCATTAATTACTAATGTGAAGTATATCAAGTTAAATTCACCCCAGTGGGTGAGTCACAAGAACCAGAAAAACATCCTCAGGAGAAGCATGGTGAGCAAGACCCTCCAGCAACAAGGAGAAACAGGAGAGAGGGGGGAAGGGAGAGGAGAGGAAAG
>JAAGNO010030645.1:11045-21134 GCA_033439905.1 Ceryle rudis
GAGGAGAGGAGAGGAGAGGAGAGGAGAGGAGAGGAGAGGAGAGGAGAGGAGAGGAGAGGAGAGGAGAGGAGAGAAAGGGAGAAGGGGAGAGAGATCGATCTACCTATGCTAGACCCATCTCACTAGGACAGGGTTGATGTCATCTCACTTTAAGTCCAATGAGGCTCTCTGCACCCTGCTCAGGAATGAATTGTCCACATTAACAGGGGCTCTCCTCACTCACCTGCTGTGACATCATTTATAGACCAGCTTTTTGATGTGAGATCAAAAAAACAGCTACCAAGCTGTGTCTGGATCTCAAAGCCTTATGTCACCTATTAGTAATGGAGGCTACTAGGGAGAGTTCTGGACACAACTGAAAGCAATGGCAGCACATTGTATCCCATGGCTGAACACATTACCACACTCAAGACAGACTGAGTCCTTTCTAAGAAGCTGTGGTAGGTACCTAGACCCTTTCTGCTCTAAGGGTGACCAGGAGCTACTTTCTGTTGGCCTCAGGTGAAAGCATCTTGGCAGTGTAGAGGTCTAAGTGGACATTTATAGCACAGTTCCCCACAGGGGATTTATGACTTGGCTCAGTGCTGTGGTAAGCTGCTAAATACTCAAGAGTATGGTACAAATTGGTTGAAGGAGAGGCACAAAGCCAGAGCTCCATAAGCAACACACAGGAGGTCTTGCTGACTTATAACGTGTGTGGCAAAATGATGGCTGAGGAGGCTGCTACCATAAATGTGGGCATCACATGTTTTTCTCTAGTAGATGCAGCATCACGTAAACATTAATGGTACGGCTCTTGAAATAGTATAAGCACAGGGTTGTTTCCTCTGAAAATAGGCCATCTCTCTTCTCCATTACCAGAAGAAACAAGCCCTTCCCTCCATTCCTCTTCCACTTTTCCCTGCTGTGCACTAAGACAAAACAAAAAGACAGAGCAGTAGGAGGTGGTAAAGAAGAAAAATATGGGTTCGCACTTCTAGCATTCAAACAGTTTAGACATTGCAGCCTCCCTTGGACCCTGAAGCACACTCTGGACCCTAGCTGATGGCTTGCCACTTTTGGTGTGTTTGCAAATGGCTATTGGCCCATTGGGCTGAGGAGGGACCATCAGTACGTGTCATTCACCACCTACATTCCATTCTAAATTCCATTGGCTGGCATGAAGATTGGTGTACCACAGCAGCAGGAACCCAGAGCCTAGTAGTGCCTGGGTGTGCTGCTAGGGTCTCCAGTAGCTCATTTCTATCTGTGCTAAGGGGCTCTGGTCAGGAAGAGGGAGGTTCTGGTGAAGATCCCATTGAGAGTTGAATGTTACCAGAGGTCATCACAGCTGATGGCTCTTGCCTGTGTGAGAGGAGAAGCTTGGTTTTCATCCAAGCCTTAGATTCCACAGGACTGAACCCATCACCGCATCTGCTTGTATAGCTGCACAACCCCTTGCTGGCAGCCCTGGTGGAGAGGATAGTGCTGAAATATGGTGCGAAGACTGATGACACAGTGGAGATAAAGGGAGGCTGATCCCTTTCATCACTGCTTAAGTAGTTGTTTCAGATGTCTTTGCCTCACTTTTGTTCTAGTCAGGGTGAAAGCTGGGAGCTCTGGTGGCCTCAGAACAATCTTTGCCAGAAGGTACAAGTCCCTGTGAGGCTGTGTTCTGAGGCAGTTTCCAGTTCCAGTTTGCGGAGGGCAGCCTCACACCGGGATGTCTTCATCTGCCCCAAGGCAGACATCTGCCCTAATATGGCCAACTGTATTAGGAAGGCCTGGTGTGTGGGGACATCCCACTCCTGTCCATTGGGGTGTCTTGTGAAAAGAAGGGTTCTTCAGAAAGGTTTCTACTTCTGGCTTAGGAGCAAAATGCAACACAAACGAGCAACACTCAATCCCATCTGACCCTCGCTGTGGTCCTCCTCTGAAGCAGAGGCCCAGCCCTGCTGTTCCCCTGCTTGCAGTATGGCAGCCAGGAGTGTGGCTGCTGAACATCAAAGTTAATTAGCATCCAAAAGCAAATAAATCAATCAATCTGTTCCCAAGCCCCCTTAGAAAATCTCATTATTGGGAACCGACCCAGGCAGGGACTCCCAGGAAGAACTACAGAGAAAGAGATTCTCCAAAGCTGTAATTTTTTAAGGTTGTACCACTCGGAGAATAATTATAACCAGCAAAACAATGTTCACATCTCACATTAATATAAAGTAATGAGTGCATGCCTGTAGCCAGCTAACCACAGAGCTGAGAAGAGACTGTCAACTCTTCTGTCCTGCCATAATACGAAGCATCTTGGAAATACTTCCAGCCGCTGCACGCCAGCCTCTTGTCATCCCTCCTTCTTAAAGAGGCAGACCAAGGAGGCCTCCGTCCGCCTCCCAGAGCTGCTCGCGCAGGAGATGTCGTCGCCAACCAGTTTCCTTTCTGCCTAAACTAAAAATGAAAACTAATATGTTTATAATTTTCAGCAAAGCAGAGTTCTAAGATCATTTCAGACATTTAAAAGAGCTTTTGTGTCAGAAAAATACTGCTTCCAGTTTGGGAAACGTGTCAAAATGCAAAATACTGTTTTGTCTTCCTTCCTTTTTGCATTATATTTTCTATCCTTTCCAAGTGTGCCTCCAGCATGTGCTTACGGTGATGGGAAGTGAAATAGTGGAAACAAGAAGAACATGCAAATAAATGAAATTAAAGAAGATAAACCAAATCAAATAGTGGTTCTGAAACTTCAGTAAAATTTCTGTAGCTGGGAAAAAAATCCAGTATGAGGTATTTTTCTGTGGGAATTTTCACCGAAATCAATGTGATATCAGCACTTTCTTCCAAAGTTATTGGGAAGTCTTTCAAACGTCCAAGCAAAAATCTTAAAAAGGAATTAAAAAATTAAAATAAACTAAAAGTTACATTAAAAAAAATAATTCAGTTTAAAGTTTTAAAAGGAATTTTAAAAGCACATTAAGTATTATACTTTTCTCTCATCAGTCCTGATCTCTGGAAGAAGAATGGGCCACGTATAATTCCAACCTTGTCCTCAACAGCATATCATATTTATTACTCTTTGGTCTGATGTTTAAAAAAAAAAAAAAGTCTCACAGGGTTAAATAATAAAACAATGAGAATGAAAATCAGAAATCAGGGAATGTGAAATTGTCTCCTTTCAGACTAAGATAGAAAACAAATAAAATATGTCAATGAGTGTTCTGGAGATCCCAGCACAGAGAGGTCACTTCTATTGCTGGGAACTTATATAACGGATTGTTACATCATCTGCCATCAGAAGGAGACTTCTGCAAGACAGCTGGATCACCAACATGGGTGTGGCTTAGAGGCAGTCCCTACTCTTGGTAGTGGAGGACATTCAGGTCATCATCTTGAGCTGTCAGATTAATTAACTCTCTCTTAACTCATGCGTTCTGGAGGTTGCGCTATTTTTTCAGCAAATTCTTCTGCTGTGGCTTTTGACTGTCTCTTGAGATCTTTCAAAGGTGCTTCAGCACTCAGGTTTGGAATGCAGGGTTTTGGAAGGTTCCCTTTTGTTCTCCCTCTTGTCTGTTGTGCTTTTAGGCTATAGGTAGAATTAGTAAAACTGCTGCTTAGTGGCTGTTGATGGCCCTTGAAAGGAAAAGTCAAAGGGATGCTGAAGACAGAGATCATAGCAATGTCCATGAAGTCAGCAGTCCCTGCAAGGAAAGACTGGAGCACATTCACTGTGGTTTTAATGGATCAGAGTAAATCTAGTGGCAAAATTATATCAACAGCATGGGCACAAGGTTTTGCCAACAATGTTCTGCAAATCATCAGTGATGGGCACAGCAGAATGTGAATTCATTCCCAGCCAAGAGTGTGCCATGTGAGCCAGATACAGAGGAGGGAAGGAGTCTCTTCTAGTATTACTGAGAAAACTGAAAATGTCCTGGTGTTCCCCAGGGGTCAGTTCTGCGTCCAGTCTTATTCAACACCTTCATCAATGACCTGGATGAAGGGACAAAGTGTACCCTCAGCAAGTCTGCTGATGATACGAAACTGGGAGAAGTGTCTGATACACCAGAAGGCTGTGCTGCTATCCAGCCAGATCTGGACAGACTGGAGAGCTGGACAAAGGCAAACCTAATGAAGTTCAACAAGGATAAGTGTAGAGTCCCACACCTGGGGAGGAACACCACCATGTACCAGTACAGGTTAGGGGTAGACCCACTTGTGGACCCACTGTAAAGCAGCCCCATGGAGAGGGACCTTGGTGTTCTGGTGGACAGTAAGTTATCCACGGAACAGTAATGTGCCCTTGTGGCCAGGAAGGCCAGTGGTATCCTGGGGTCCATAAAGAAGAGTGAGGCCAGCAGGTGGAGGGAGGTTCTCCTCCCCCTCTACTCTGCACTAGTGAGACCACATCTGGAGTATTGTGTTCAATTCTGGGCTCCCCATTTCAAGAGGGACAGGGAAATACTGGAGAGAAATTGCAACAGAGAGCTACAAAGATGATGAAGGGACTGGAACATCTCTCTTATGAGGAAAGGCTGAGAGCCCTGGGGCTGTTTAGCCTGGAGAAGACTGAGAGGGGATCTTATTAATGTTTACAAATATCTGGAGGGTGGGTGTCAAGTAGAAGGAGCCAGTCTCTTTTCAGTGGTGACCTGTGATAGGTTGAGAGGTAATGGTATCAAGGTGAAGCACAGGAAGTACCTCCTCAACATGAGGAAAAACTTCTCCACTGTGAGAGTAACAGAGCCTGGAACAGGCTGCCCAGAGAGGTTGTGGAGTCTCCTTCTCTGGAGACTTTCAAGACCTACCTGGATCTGTTCCTGTGTGGCCTGCCCTGGGAGATCCTGCTCTGGCAAGGGTTTGAACTCGATGATCTCCAGGGGTCCCTTCCAACCCTTACCGTTCTCTGATTCTATGATTCCTCCTTTCTTCCCCAGGAGATTAAACACTGACTGTACTTCTGCTTTACCTCTGGGTAAGGAGGAACTCGGAGCTCCTTGGGTGCCTCTTGCCATCTAGAGACACAAGCCTTGGCCTGAGACAAGGCCAGCCAACATCTTGAGCTGTGTGGACAGGAACACTTGGCACTTGGCAGCCACTGAGGACATTCTTTGGCTCATCTGCAGAGTTTAGCACCAGAGGCACTCATGCCATAGTGGGGGAGAGTCTTCAGTCCCTTTGCACCCTCTGAACAGCCCAAACTCGCCTCATGTCCCACTGCACAGCTGTCACCACCAGGAGCAGGGAGGGAACTGCTCACTCCTGCGCTGCTCTGCTGGCACCCCCTGAGAGACTGAGGGGAGGGACCTGGAGGGGAAAAAGTGGCCTGAGAAATTGTGCTCTCGCTCTGTGTCACTGGGAGGCCACCCCCAGAGGTCTGTCAGCAGCTGACATATTTAGGATCATCTTTATGCTTCTGAAATCCAGTCCAGGGTTGAAAAGAAAACCATGGAAGGTGTCATCATCTCTTGGCTGGAGCCTCACCTTCTTTGCTGGGGATGGCTGGAGTGAAGTGAGGACTCTAGCCCTAATTCACATGACGCTTAGCAGAAACCAGCAGAGCTTCTGGGTGTCCTGTGCCTTCACGGTGCTAGGGAATAGGCGGTGAATCACATTTGTCTTCCAAGAATCACAGAAAGCCTGGCAACTGCCCCGACACCATCTCATTCCAACTGAGAACTAAGGAATTTTGCTGCAAGACCCATCCGAAACACGCTTGAGCTTTCCAAGCCCGCTGCTCCCTTGGGGTGGGGGAGGCAGGGAGAGGGGCTTGTGTTGATTAATATTAGAAGAAACTCCCCTGAAAGAATGATAGATCATGGCTTGGTGACTCCAGAATCTTCTCTTTTTTCTTTTCTTTGATGGGAGGAGGGGGAACTGGAAACAAAAGGCCTAGGAAGGGGGGAATGAAGGGAGGGGTGTGTTTTGAAATCTGCTTCCTTTTGGCCACGCTTGAACTTCCAAGAGCCTGGCTTTGACTGACATCCCTAGGAAATGGGAGAGAAAACTCCATGCTGAGCCGGCTCTCTGCCTGGCAGAGGAAGGAGGAGGCACCCTGGCTCCAAGGAGGTGAAATAGATGCCTTTAATGTGTCTGTCACCCAGCATCACAGAGCTGCACTTGGGTTTTTCAGCCAGAGCGCTCTGTTCCTACAGGCTTCGAGGGCTTCTTCATTCCCCTCCAGGGTCTGCTTACCTGGGCACTGCATCTGGGCTCACATGGATGGCTCCAGGTGGAGCAGCAGAAGCAGCCCAGGCATGGAGACACTGTGTGTGTTCACAGCTGGCAAGAAGGGAATAGAGACACCTTGAAACCTGCCTTCGCCCTTCCCCATGATCCTGGTACATGTGGGGCATAGGATAGAACAGAAGAGAGCATCACGGGAGAAAATGGGGAAACAGCCTTGAGAAGGGAGATCTGCTGCTCATGTCATGTGGAGCTGGAATGGAAAGGTGGGAATGGAGTCAGGGAGAGGTCAGGGGAAAAGTCTAAGTGTCAGCATTTTCTAGAGCTTGCAAACCGCTGGAGAGACTCCAGAGGCTTTTGCAAGATGGCTGTGGCAGGGTGGATGCTCAGAACAATATATGGGATCATTGTAATTCCAGCTGTCTCCAGAGAAGCTAGGGTGATGCCTCCTGGGTGGCCACTCAAAGAAAACCCACCTGATACTTGCAAGTGTGTCCACAGCTTTAAAAATACCTTTCTGCCTTCTAATGCCCCTTACCTCGGTCACCCTGGACACATCATTGAGGTGGTGTTTGCCTTTATGGCCAAGTGAAGTGCTTCTCGCTGTTCTCTGTGTGCTGGATACAAACAAAAGACATGAGTTCTAGGAGCTACAACTAGAGCTTCTGAAAGGCTCCAGTTTTCCACATACAAGCACACAAATTTCTCAGCAGAGGACTTTTGAGATTCCTCTCAACAGAACCCAAAGCCTGCTGCCTTTTACTGCATGTTGAAAAGTTTAGTTGCTTGCATTGTTTTTTGGTAACCAGATGGTTTTTTTTCTGAAAGGAGGAAGAGAGGAGTTCCCATGTTTCTTTTACCACTGAGTTCTCATTCCATTAGTTTCTGCTCATCACTAGGATAGAGGAGGTTGGACAATGGATCTGCCTACCCACAGTTTGATGATGTGCCCATTTCCACTGGTAGGTATTTGCCTAAAGCTTACCCTACACAGCATGCTCTACTGAGCTGTTTACACAGAACATGGAATCATAGAATCATTTGAGTTGGAAAAGACCTTTAAGATCATCAGGTCCAACCATTAACCCAGCACTGACAACATGGTCAAACCATACTTACTAAAAAGGTAAAGTCAAGCAGACCAGGTCTACTAGGAGAACAACAAGAGCAATGCAAATGCTACGGCAGTGCAGTTTGGAGTCTTACCTGTCTCAAGTCACAGAGGTGTCTTCTTGGCATCCTCCTGCCAATGTAGTTTTGCTGAGCTTGTATTTTATCATGGCAGCTGCATGACCCATTGTCATGGTCACGAAGGACATCAGGGTGGCTTAAGGAAGACTGTGAGACTGTGTTCTCTGTCACTTGCAACCTGGTCTTTCTTTAGGTTGTGGAACTATTGGTGCCAAATTAAAGGAGTGAAGGTGGCTAATGGCACAAGGTGTGGATAATGGCAGTCTCCCTTCATGCAGATAGCCTGCTCAAGTCCATAATGTAGAATCATAGAAAGCTTGAGTTGGAAGGGACCTTTCAAGGTCATCTAGTCCAACCCACCTGAAGGTAGCAGGGACATTTTCAACAAGAGCCTCAACCAACCTGTCTGACATATGGATAAAGTCCTCTGTTATAGGTTACATCTGCAAGCAGTTGACTGCTGTTCATGCAGCTGGTTTGTACTGGTGCTGGTGTCCCTGGACTGACAGTTTTAAGTTTCTCCTTGGGCTTGTCTTCTAAGATCTCATCTTCCCCAACATGGCCCATGCCAGGCAGTGCCAGTGAGGAAGGTTTCCCCTTGCCGAGGAGATAAACGGGATGCAAGCTCAGCTGGCCCCCAGCCAGTAGCCACAGAGAACAGGGCTGACCCCGCTGTGCTCCCCACTGTTGGGGAACGATGGACAGGCTGCCCATAGAGCTTGCCTCGCTGCAGTCAGGCGCCTCGGGCAACAGCCGGCTGTGCTGCATCACACGGCCTGTCTCCAGTGCCGCACGCTGCCAGTGATGGATAGCAAGCCGGGGGAAGCCCACGGGGCTTGAGCTCGCCATGTTTTTGCTCTCCCAACACATAGAAACCCTGCCCTCGCTGTTGAGAGACAGTAAGCTTGCACGCGCCCAGGCGAGGACTCTACAATGATAGATCATACCAATAAGCGCTGGAGCTGTTCTGAGGAGGGGAGGGTGATTTATCCCCAGCCGGACGGCTGGGCTGAACAGAGCGGAGAGCGGAAATCCTACGGGAGCTGCGGGGCACACATCAAAACTTCATGTCACGGCATCCCCGACACCCGGGGCGCCAGTTCAAAGCCGTCACGTGCTGTGGCTGGAGACTTAAGGTGATGCCAAGCTAATGAGCAAACGAAACAATAAATAACCCCAGCGATCATTATGCGTTCCCCCTCCTTGGAGCTTGCCTGCTCTGGCTCTGGTGAGCAAGCGCTTCTCACACCCAATTACTCATGCCGAAGCCCCTCGGATGGAGCCCGGAGCAGGCTCAGCAAACCATTCATCTTTGCAGAGTGGAGCCCTTTCAAGTTTCTCTGCCGCAGCCGCTCTGTTTATTGTTAAGATGAGCACTCAGTTTACACGGACTGTTCTTATTTATCTTTGACTTTTACCTTTTAGGTCATTTCTTTGCACGTCCGGCACTTTCCAATGCTGTCTCGGCCAAATTTTTATTTATACCCTAGGCTTTGCTGCCTGAAAGTCTCCAGCTCCCAAGCAAGTTGAGCTCCCAAGAAGGGCTTTTTCTCCAGCCAAATTGCAGCCCCCAAGGCAAATCACTCCTTAGGACAGAGATTTAGGAAGCTGCTGAAGGGAGGGGACGGGTGGGGTTGTGTGGCAGAAGGGGCTGCTTGGGTAAGTGTTAGCAGCTGAGTTCTGCATGACTTTGGGCTGAGGCCGGACGTGTGGCCACGTTGCAAGAGGGAATGGATGAGTGGTGGTTTAGACATGACAAAGGCGCCTTAGGAATTGCTTGGCCTTGGCGTTAGCTTTGCAGGCTGCTGAGATGCTCAAGGGCAGAACAGACTGAGGTGAGGTGCCCAGCAGGCTTTGCATGTTGACCACTGGTACATGCAGATAGAACCTTTACCAAATTCCAGGTGTTCCTCAACAGTCATCTTTTGTCATATCACAGAATCCCAGCATGGTGGGGTTGGAAGAGACCTCTGGAGATCATCTCGCCCAGCCTCCATGCTCCAGCAGGGTCACCCAGAGCAGAGGGCCCAGGATCGCGTTGTCCAGGCAGGTTTGGAATCTCTCCAGAGAAGGAGACTCCCCAGCCTCCCTGGGCAGCCTGGGCCAGGCTCTGCCACCCTCACAGCAAAGAAGTTTTTCCTCCTGTTCAGATGGAACCTCCTGGGTTCCAGTTTGTGCCCGCTGCCCCTTGTCCTGTCACTGGGTACCACTGGAAAGAGTCTGGCCCCATCCTCTTGCCCCTGCCCTTTAGATACCAATAAGCATTGATAAGAACATTGTTCATGGTCAAAGACCAAAAGACCAAAACCTCTACTGGGGCAAGGTGTCACCAGACATGCCTCACTTTACATGAGCTAGAGATCTGCCTGGTGTGTGTTCACATGGGAGGAGGAGACACTAACACACAGGCTAAGGAAAGAGCAGCACCAGCAAGGGAACTAGAGGAGCTGCAGACCCAGTGCTTGCAGCCACATGGCAAAGCCTGGGAGGAGTCACCGCCCTTCAGAGCCAGCTTGTTTTTTCTTTGCCAAAGCAAAAATTCACACATTTAGATTTCCTTTCAGGGGTTAATAACTCACAATGATTAAAATGAGGAGAGGCTGAGGGATCTGGTGTTGTTCAGACCGGAGAAAAGAAGGCTCAGGACACAGCTTTTTGCTCTTGACAACTCCCTGAAAGGAGGTTGGAGCCAGGAGGGTTGGTCACTTCTCCCAAGGAACAAGTGATAGGACAAGAGAAAATGGC